>VZRL01006372.1:263636-299660 GCA_013397895.1 Origma solitaria
CGGGGCGGCGGCCGGAGCGGAGGTGAGGCGGGCGGGGGGCCGGGGCAGTGCGGGGGTGTTAGCGCCGGGCGGTGTTGGCGGCCCCTCTGCTGTGCGGGGAAAGGAGCGGAGCCTTCCCGCAGCTGCCTCCCGGCTGCCTCCCCGGGAGGTGACCAGACCCGGACGGTGCGGCACAGGCCTGAGCCGGGCCGGGAGTGCGGAGGTGCCGCAGCCGCCAAGGTTGCCGCAGGCGGGCGTTTGGAGAGGCGGTGGTGAGGGCTAGCCGCTGGTCAGCCCGTGGGTGCAAGGAGGCAGGGGTTGGCTGGCGCCTGGTCATCCCTGAAAGTCGTAAAGTCACGGTGTCAGATGGCCGAGTCAGATGGCCTTGGCTTCCCCACTGCCGCTCGGGCGGGGCACCGGTTGCCTCCTGAGAAGGAGCCGAAGCGAAAGAGGCTTTACCCTCCTGCTGTGAGGAAATAAATAAAAAAGGAAAAAGAAGTTCAGATAGAGAGCTCTGGCGAGTTAGAGCTGCGGCAGTGAGGCGTGCGTTCCTGCTCCTTTGGTCCCGGGTGGGATTCCCTGCTACTGTCATGTGGAGTGCTGCAAGGTAGAGAGGAGAGGAAAGCTGCCTTATGCTCATGTGAGGTTTTCCTCAAGATGGGTGGGTTTTAGCTATTACAGTTTCCTGTCCTTTGTCCAATTTGTCTGTAAACCATTTTTATTTTATATCTTACTGTGACTCTAGCATAACTTTTGGGGAAGATGGAACTTCCTGTTATCTTCTGCAACCCCTTCAGAATGGGGACACTGTAGAGTTGTTGGAAACTGCTAGAGAAAATGTTCAGGGATTGTCTCCACACAAGATAAAAAGTTATCCATCAATGCATTCTATAAAGTGCTGAGCACTTGTCTTGTATCATAACACCGTGGTGTGATGTAAACGGTATATTTATTGTGTCAGGTTTCTTACACAAGCTGTATGTTGTGCAGGTTCATCATACTTATGTAGTAAGTAAAGGGCATTTGAGGTCTGACTAATGTTTGTAAAGCATGCCACTTTGTTATGTGGACCATATATATGTATATATACATGCTTCCTTCCTGAATGAAGTCTACGGTGAAATCTCAGGTGAAGAAGTCAGGTTGCCCCTTGAAAGCGTCATTTGGAAACAAAAGAATTGTAGAAAGGCTTTGGTTGGAAGGGACCTTAAAGATGATTTAGTTTCAATGCCCCCTGCTCTGAGAAGGGGTGCCACCCACTAGATCAAGTTGCTCAGTGCTCCATCTAGCCCAGGATTTAGCATTTCCAGGGTCTGGGCATCCAATTCTCTGGGCAATTCTCTGGGCAACTTGTTCCAGTGCATCACCACTGTCACTGTAAAGAATTTCTTCTTAACATCTGATCTAAATATTTCCTTGGTTTAAAACAAGTCCTATCACTACCTATTCATGTAAAAAGAAAATAAAATAATTATGAGGGCTGCTCTAAGTTTTTTTTTTTTTTTCCCTACATTTTAGGTAATGTAAGCTCTTCAGTTACACAAGAGAGAGGAAACAGGCATGTCAGCTCTTTGTCCACCACCATCTCCTGCAGTTGCTAAGACAGAGATCTCTTTGAATGGCGAGTCACCATTACTAGCTGCCACTTTTGCTTACTGGGACAATATTCTTGGACCCCGAGTGCGGCATATCTGGGCTCCAAAGACAGAACAGGTACTTCTCAGTGACGGTGAAATAACATTTCTTGCTAACCACACCCTGAATGGAGAAATACTTCGGAATGCAGAAAGTGGTGCAATAGATGTGAAGTTCTTTGTTTTGGCAGAAAAAAGGGTAATCATTGTGTCATTAATCTTTGATGGAAACTGGAATGGAGACAGAAGCACATATGGACTATCAATTATACTTCCTCAAAGTGAACTTGGTTTCTACCTGCCACTTCACAGAGTGTGTGTGGATAGGTTAACACATATCATAAGGAAAGGAAGGATATGGATGCATAAGGTAAGTTAATTGTTCATTACTTAAAATGATTGCTTTTCCTGTGCAGAAGCAAAAATTCAGGTGCTGCGACATCTGTTATGTAGCAGTCCAGACACACAAACTCAGAAAAGGGTGATCTCTACACAGTATTGAAGGTTAAAAGTTACCAAATTATTATGTCAGCAAGTTCAAGGCTGGGATTTTTAGCCATGTGATTTATCTTGCTGATATTATATAACCTCTACAAGATTATGTAGGTGAAAGAGGTATCCTGTGCAGTTTTTCATCTCTCTGAATTTCATATAAATTGTTGCTTTTAATTGCATTAATTTGCGTATTAAATTAGGTGGAATTGTAAATTTACTGTTTCAAATCATTGTTTTCCTTGTTGAGCTCTAGAAAAGGGAACTGATGAAATTAATCTTGTCATTGCTTGTTTTTTATTTTTCAAAAAGAGGGTATTAACAAACAGTATGTCAGGACTTAAACTGTGTAAAACTAAAGGGAGATCTACAAAAATGCATCTGCTTTAGTCCAAATATTTCTACTTCTGAAACTCAAAAAGAAAAACATGCTAAATTTTTCTTAAGAATTGAAACTTTTACCTTTGGGTAAGTCATGGATATTTCCTTACTAAGTGAAAACTTCTATATATTTTTCTTGAAAATAAATAACAGTCTAACGATAAAAATTAAATTCCTTGGGTTTGTGGGGTCCAAGCTGTCTTAAAGCAGTAGAGTGCACATCAGCTATAATGTATATGGTGATGCACATTTGTCTGATATCTTCTGGAGTGCTCTTATCTGAGCTAATTAAGATTATAGAAATAACAAGTTGATGTTATTTTTGTGATGGTGTTTCCTTTTTGCTGTTTTGCCTGATAATGGCTGGTAGTGCTTTCTGTCATGCTACCTTTTCATACTTTCTGGGGTTTACTTTTCAGAGGAAGGATAATGCAGAAAGTTCTTTCTTAATGTAGTAGAAACACAAATATTTAATTCCTTATCTAGCCTTCTAAAACCCTGCCAGATGTTAGTGGTTTTGATGTAAGTGAATGCTATCTCATATTCCTGATTATATGGCTTCTCTCATTTGGTGTCCTCTGTACTGACTTCTAATGTGCGTGGTCAAATAAGAATTATCCATCATTTTTAGCTATAATAACATTTTCTCAGTTTTTAAATATTGATCCATCCCAGTATGCTTTCACAGCAGAAGTAGCCTTCAAGCAGCATCAAAAATGACAAAAAATATTTTCTACTAACTTTTTTTCCTCAGAAAATAGTCATTAAGTTCTTCATTCTTTTTCAGATGTTCTTGGAGCAGGTAGTTAAGTTGAATTAGCTGAGACAGTGATACATTCTGAAACAGAATGCTTTTTTTCAGGCAATCACAGATCCCTGCATATATCTGCAGTTCTTCAGTCTTATTTAGAAAAGAGAAAACGGTTTGCAAAATGTACATTAAAATTTAGGCACGAGTTGTAGAATCATAACTGATAATGAATTAAAATGGGCTCATTCTGTAGTTTGCATTTTGAGGCAGTTCTGGAAGTTCTAATCGTTGTGACTATTAGCTCTTATTAGTTCTGTGTAAAGCGAGACAACATTTCCAGCTAGACTTGAGATGAGAAGAAGCCTTTTGTACTGGAAAATTAGGAGAAACATGGATCAGTGTTCCGACTGGCAAAGAAAGACAAGCAACTCTGAGCAAGTTACCCCTTTCATCTACTCCAGTTTATGTTCTGTATGTTTGTCTAATAATTTTGAACAGTTATATTTCTGAAAATAAGTGGCTTACACCATTTGTACAGCCTTATCTTCAAGAAGACTGAGTTCATTTAAAATCATTGTCAAGGATGTCTTCCTTCTCTGACTGAAGGGTGGAGATGCCTTGAAGCAATCTGCCTTGTTCCAATATTATTTTTCACTGATGCATCTTTTAGATGGTTAGAAAAGTTTTAGGGCAAGCAACTCCAGCTTATTCCTTATTCATTTCCTCAAAAAAACCTCTTGCAACCTTTTTTCCCTCTTGAAGTTGATTAACTCTGAGTAGGTCAGTCAGAGGAAACTAATGAGTAACCAATAAAAACGCAATAACCTGTCGGCATCTAGCAAAAGACATCATTAATTCTCTCAGCATCTGCTATTTTTTGTGTCTTCTATTGATACTCCAGTGATTGATGCCAAATTGCCTTTGTGAATAGTAACTTTATTCCATTGTAAGTTCATTTTAAATGCAGTTTGCTACTCAGCTGCTGATGAGTCTGTTTTCAGAGCTCTGTTCAGATTCTTGTACATTGTGTTTTGTGTACTTTGAGGTTTCATGTCTCCTGTACTTGGTTGTAAAACAATGTTTTGAAGACTTATAAGTGCCTCAAGAGTTGGGGAAAAAAAAGTCTTTTGTTTCCTACCCTCCCCAGTCAAATAATTTTTCTTATTGTGAAAATCTTATCTTTCTCTTGTTGCATCAGGAATCCTCAATCTATATTGTATCCATTTGAAAATAAAAATCCGTACATAAAGTGAGATTCTTCACCATAATTCAATCACGTGGCATTTTCTTGCTCTGTGATGAAAATGCTTTATGTTTTGACATTGTCATCAAACCCATCCTTTCCTACTACTCCTGCCCAAGTGGGAGCAGTTTGGTGGAGGGCCGAACAGGAAGCGTTGATCTGTGTCGCATAGCATCATTTCCTGCTAAAGTCAACTCTATAAAAGAAAAAAGACTTAAACATCAAAATTTGAATCTAAGAAGCTTGACTCCACAGGGAAGAAACTGTACTGTGTGATTGTTGTGTGCATATATAACATGAAAAAATGCCAGAGCGTTTATATTTGACTACTTCTCTTGCTCAGGAGAGGCAAGAACATTTCCAGAAGATTGTCTTGGAAGGCACAGAAAGAATGGAAGACCAGGTAAGGGCCATCTGATTGATGCATATGACACATCATTGCAAAACCATTTCACTGCATCAGGTGACTGTAGAAGTTGGTGCTGCTTCTTGTTTTTGGAATCCAGGGAGATGCATTGGACTGGGTAGTAATGTGACATGCATAGTAGACAAAGTTTCTGAAGATGGGGCTGATGGAAACTGTGATCAAAAGAAAGGAAAATATATTTCAACACTTAAGAGGTAAAGTGAAAATCTGTGAGGAGTATTACCTTTCAGAAAAGGAAACTCATTAGCTTGAACTTGAAGCTCTTTAAAGGTAGCAGCTTCCATTGAGTCATGCTGGCCTCTTGTAAAGGTTTTTTCATTAGGTTAGGTCGCCTTTTTTAAATTACAGGGCCATGCAGCATCTGTCATGTTGGAATGTGCTTGGAGACTTAATGGATAAGACTGTGAAAAAGATTTGATTTCTGAAACTCTGAAATAGTGGCTTCAGTTTCTTGTGATAGATAGATCAGGAAAGTATTTTTGTATGTTAATAACTATTATGTCTGGTTTTGGTTTCCTAGCATTGTTAAAACATCAGACTTCAATGTAAAGTGCTTAACAGTGATTGTGCATAATATAGTGTGATCAGATTATCTCATTTCAAATACTTCTTGTCTAGTCCAATCAAAACGGATTCTGAAAATTGGCATAAGACCCAGAAATACATTTTAGGCATGGTTGAGAAGCCAAATATATGTTTCCAGTTCATAATTATTGATGACCAAAACCCAAGAAGTCTATGCATCAATTTCTGCTCATACTACTCTTCTAAGCAATAGGGAGTTAAAGATGCTTTGCATGTAATACTGCAAGTTCACGTTAGTAGTAAGTTCTAATACTACCCAATGTGCTTTTACTTCAATCATTTTATTTATTGTGCAGGGTCAGAGCATCATTCCAATGCTGACAGGAGAAGTCATTCCTGTAATGGAACTGCTTTCATCTATGAAATCACACAGTGTTCCAGAAGAAATAGACGTAAGTTCTTTTTTATTTGTATTCTGAATTTAAAGAAAAAAAGTGGCTTTTGCCCTCTGGATAAAACATAGCTTTGGCTCTTTGGTTTGTACTCAGTTTGCCAGACAAAATTCCCATTTTCCTAAATTTTTGTATACTTCTGTTGCTTCACATCAAGTTCTCCTAAGTGGTCTAAGGAATGGCAGTATTTTTTATGGTCATCAGTTAGTAAAATTGACTGTACAGGATGATGTCATTTTATGAGTGGAAAGGCTGTTTGATGCAAACCGAAATGAATGGGTAGATTAATGGGTTTGATGTTGATACCTGTATCAGCATGTTATAGTGTTCTCATGGAAGGAGAAGTGATCTGACAAGCATTAATTTAAAATATTCTGGACATTTTTTGCAAAAATAATTTAAAAAATCCACTATAAGGAACCTGACTTGTGACTGATGAAGACTTAATAATCAAGTGCCTTTCTCATTTTCAAAATGCTTTCTCTGAAATCAGAAGGTCTTTTTAAGATTGTGCTTTTTGGGGAAGTCTTGGAAGGTGTTTCAGATCCTTGTCTAACTTTTGTTTGTATTTACTTGCATTTCAGATAAGTGACACAGTGCTAAATGATGATGACATTGGGGATAGTTGCCATGAAGGCTTTCTTCTCAAGTATGAAATTCAGTTTTGATTTATGCTGTAGTGAAATGATTTAAACTTGTGTATGCATCTAAATGGATCTATCTGCATGTGCATGTGAACATGGATTGGAATAGATTTCTTTATAGGAGAGGGAGCAATGGCATGTATTTAGCTTTTTGAGATTTTTATCAATAAAATGTTATTAAAGTTTCTGGTTTTTTAGAAGACTGGTTCTGGGCTAATAGTTGCATCCCTGTAGACTGTGTTGCCACAGAAGCATTTGTTTGATAATAGAATTCCTATAAAATACAAATTTTTCTTTGATACCTACATTTAAGTTTATAAGACTCTTAAGTCAAAGTCTTGCATTTTTTTTGAAATAGCAAAAAACCTGTGTTGTGCTTAAATTCTGAATAAGATTCATTAATGGTATGGCATATAGAGTGCTTATTATTGAGTTGTGTCTTCTTCTTTTTTCCCCATTTTTAATTTTTAAGTGGAAATAGTTGAACTTGAGAGCAACTTGGTCTCTTCCTGTGGGAAAGTATATTTCAGAGGTTTTACCTGATGTTCTGTTACTTTTCATAGTATCTCCTGCATAAATGCATTCATATATGTAGTGCTTGGTGAATTCTATTTTTACACCATCACATATGCTTTCAGTACTGAAGAAACCATTGAACTTTTGGATTTCAGCAGTAACCTACACTGCTGTTTAAAATCCTATGTTTATGGACGTATAGGCAATATTCATACTTGGAGCACTTTATTCTTCTTGTAAAGGTAATAATTGTTTCATTTGAAAAGTCTGACTAAACGTGTTAACCTATGGCTGTTTTTACTTGCAGTGCAATTAGTTCACACCTGCAGACCTGTGGTTGTTCTGTAGTCGTAGGAAGCAGCGCAGAAAAAGTTAATAAGGTAACATACTTTCTGATAAACTGAGCTTAAATGCTGTTTATTAGAAGTGTTAGTGTGTTACTTGGAACAAAATTAATCTATAAGTATACTTGAGGTTGAAGAAGGAAGTAATACTGTTGTCTGGCTATGTTCAGCTGACTGGTCTAACAAATGATAATTCTGCCTGAAAATTGCCTTTCAGTTGTATTCTGACAACTATAAGACAACCAATCTATTTAACCAATACAGGATATAAATGAACTGTAAAATAGTCTGAGCTTTTAAAATTAGATTTGTTAGCTACAGTATACAAATCAAGGAGACCTGGCTGGCTTGCCCATTTCAGCTATGTGATGGAATCATGGAATCATCAAAGTTGGAAGAGACCTTTAAGATCACCCACTCCAACCATGCACCCAGCACTGCCACTGTAACACCTAAACCACTCAACCACATCACCTAGTGCTAGATCCAGAAGCCTCTTAAGCATCTCCAGAGACAGGGACTCCACCACCTCCCTGGGCAACGTATTCCAGTGCCTGACCACCCTAACAGCAAATTTTTATGTTTTTAATATCTAATCTTAATCTTCTCTGTCTCAGATTAAGGCCATTTCCTCTTGTCCTCTCACTGCAGACACAGCAGGAGAGCCTGACCCCCACCTCACCACAACCTTCTTTTCAGGGGGTTGTAGGGGGTGATGAGGTCACCCCTGAGCCTTCTCTTCTCCAGACTAAACAATCATTTCTCATAAGACATGTTTTGTAGTCCTTTCCTAAGTCTTGTTCCCTTCTCTGGACACCCTCCAGCACCTCAATGTCCTTTTTGAGGTGAGAGGCCCAGAACCGAACACGGGATTTGAGCTGTGACCGCACCAGAGTCAAGTACAGGGGTACAATCCGGGCAGTCCCTGATCCTGCTGGCCACGCTATTGCTAATAACAGGCCAGGATGCCAATGGTTTTCTTCGCAACCTTGGTATACTCATATTAATCTGGCTGTCAGCCAGTACCCCCAATGTGCCTTTCTGCTGAACAGCTCTTGAGCCACTCTGTCCGCAGCCTGTAGCACTGCGTGGGGTTGTTGTAACCCCAGGGCAGGACCCGGCACTTGGCCTTGTTGGACCTCATGGAGTTTGTCCTTGGCCCATTGATTGAGTCTGTCCAGGTCTCTCTGCAGAGCCTTCCTACCGTTGAGCATATCAACACTCCTGCCCAGCTTGGCATCATCTGCAAACTGACTGAGAGCACTTAGCCAGATCATTAGTAAAGATGTTGAACAGGACCCCTGGGAAACACTGATTGCAGTGAGTATACAGACAGTACCCATGTCATTGGGTATTGTCTGTATGCTCTTAAGTAATTAGCATCTCCATAATTTGTCTTGCACTGGGCAGTAAACCTACTTCTGTGTCATGAGCTGCTTGTGTTTCATGGAACCTGTGTGTATTTCTTCAATGTGAAATAAAAATTACAAACAGTGGGCCTGCTGAATATATTATGTATTTTATAGTATATAGGGCTTCTTGCCATAATGAAGTATAACAATTTTTAAAAAGAAATAAAAGGCACCTTTAGTCAACCTGTGTTTTTAAATAAACAGTTTTGTTATGCTTTATAAAAATTGGGGCGGGGAATGCATTGTTTCATATGTATTACCAGCAGTGGTGAAGCACCTCTGATCAAATCAACAGTAAATGCTGATGCTCACAAGCAACAGGGAAAGCAAGGAAAAGAAAATTCTCAGATCTTAGCTGAAATCAGCTAACAATATGTGTTGTTTCAGAGATGTAAGATTTATACACAAATTATTAGGAATGTTTTATGTTTAAGAGAAATGTTATATATGTACACATATAAGAGGAAATGTTAGATGCTTAGTTACAGAAAGCTTATGAATCATGAAATAGTTAATAAAAAAGAATTAAGGTCTAAGTGGTTATGAATATGTGAAATAATATATCAATAAGCTAGACAGTGTAGGAAAAACAGTGTAAAAGAATGTGAGCCTCAAGATCCATCCAGGGTAAATTTCATAAATTAATTCTACACATGTTCTTATCGGCAGCACGCTCCTTTGAGTCACGGTATAACTGTTCTGAAGTAATTGCTTTCTTAATGCCATACTTTAGCTTGCCTCAAAGTAAAAAAAAAAAAAATCACTTGTGGCATATTGTGAAGAAAAGCATCAGTCACAAATTATGTTTTCATTGTTTTAGGTACTGCTGAAACACATTGTGAACCTTTTCAAATATCTTACAGACACAGACAGGACACCACAGGTTAAGACTGAAAGATGAGCAGAATGAAATACATATTGTATTTGGAGTGATTACTGGTAGCTGTTTCAGCCCAGGAGTTTAAAAATGAATGATGAAGTACCTGTGTTCATTTTAATTGAGAGTTTAAGGAAATTACTGAGGAAGTAAGCACGGATGCTTATTAAGGAAATTGACTGTGCCTGATTTGAGACAATAACTGCTATTTCAATATAGAATGAATAAAATAAGAAGCTTAAAAGGCTAGGAAAATAATCACAGTAACTCATGTTTATGTAAAAGAAAGAGGTAGTACGCAGAAGTGATTTGTTCTACATAATTGGATAAAAACCAAACTTTGTTACAAAAAAGTGTTGGATTTTTTCATCATTTAACAAGAAGTTGGAATAGTATGGCTTACAGCATCAGTAATTAAAAATAAGTAAAAGTAAGCATGTCACTGTTTTGTGGCCTTTTATAAAGTTTTAACTTTTCTAATAAGCATGGCAAACTCTTTTGTTCATCATTTGAAATACCTAATGCAGTCTAGTCAGATTTACTTCCTTACATTTTCATGTTTTTCAAAACTGTTCTTTTTAATCCAGATTGTGAGAACATTGTGCCTGTTTCTTACACCGTCTGAGCGGAAGTGTTCCAGACTCTGTAGAAGCGAATCCTCTTTCAAATACGAATCAGGACTTTTTGTTCAAGGCTTACTCAAAGTAAGTATGCTTAGGGAAGTTCTTCTGTAGTTCAAGAACATTCTTCAGTGTATGTTTGTATATATGATATGCACACATACACACATTCATGCTCAAAAATATGTCATCTTCCCTTGATGTCATCTTTGCTGGTGTTGTAGCTGTCCTTGTAATTATCTTCATGTCAAAATTCCAAGCCAGTCTTTTCTATGACACATCTGTTTCTTGAGGATTGTTTAGGATTGTTCCTGTACATTGAGGTACAATAATTATACTCTTTTGTCTGCTTGGGGCTAGAGTCCCAAAAGGCATTCAGGTTTCTGGGTTTTAACAAAACCAAGGAAGAACAGTCACATCAGTCCTGGAGTTTCTAAGCATTTTAAACAGTCTGTAGCAATGGGTGAAGATGAATAGAAAAATAATCCTTCTTGCTCTAGTGAGCAGTCTGAACTTACCAGATAACTGTAATACTGTAGTGCTTATGGGCTCACGAACCAGGTGATGCAATACTGTAATGCACAGGTCACCTCAGTACCTGTTTTCACTGTTTTGTTAAAGAAATCATCCAGTATTAAGGACTTATTACTGGACTACAACCAACAGTTGTCCCAAACGAAATACCTCCAAACAAATGGGTTATAAAACTCAGGTATGATGCTTTAAGATTGTTTTGTCCCAACACAGCTTTGTGTTTTTAACTAAAATAATTTTTTTTTTACTAAAACAGGATGCAACAGGAAGCTTTGTGTTGCCCTTCCGTCAAGTAATGTATGCCCCATACCCTACTACACATATAGATGTGGATGTCAATACTGTGAAGCAGATGCCCCCTTGTCATGAACACATCTATAACCAACGACGATACATGAGATCTGAGCTGACCGCATTTTGGAGAGCTAACTCAGATGAAGAAATGTCTCAAGATCATATTATCCACACAGATGAGAGTTTCACACCTGATTTGTACGTCCTATTCTCACATCTCACAAAGTTACTTTATTTGGGACAAGAATGTAAAGGGATATAGAGCTTACTCGCTAATAAAGTACGTGGAGCTTCTTAAAAGAAAAAAATTTTTTCAGCTCTGGTAGTTATGTTTGTTTTGGCAGAATTTACTTCAGTAGTTTGGTTACATCAAATAACATTGAAATTAATTTTCAGTGGTAATTCTGACCATGTTGTATTAATTGTATTGCCTGTTTTAATTAGGGGTATAATAGAGCTAAGTGTATTTGACAGGGCCCAATGGCTTTCCTGGATGCAGTTCACTTCATCTGAACGCTATGAAATTCTGTTTTATCTTTAAAAATACCAGAATTTTTGTAATTCACTACAATTTTAAATTCACTTTGAATTTCAGCCAGACTGTCAACAGTAATTCTATTGCTGTGCTCAACTCCTGGAATGTTAATATCCCTTAATGGCATTACTTCACATGTTTGTTTGCTTTCTTTTCTGTAGAAATGTTTTTCAAGATATCCTGCATCGAGATACGTTAGTAAAAGCCTTCCTGGATCAGGTAATTGTTGCTTTTTCAGAAAAAAAAATAAATACCGTTCACTACTTTGACCCCTCATAACAGAAGATTTAACACAAATAGATTATTTAATGGTTTGGTAGCTTTTCTTCATACTTCTGCTATGATTCTTCTCTACGTAAGTAGAAAGAAAAATGCTGATAAAAAACTGAAACTCCTGCTTAGGTGTGAAAACAAGGGACATTTTCTATTGCTGTGCAACAGTGTCTGCAATTACAGTATTGAAAAAACTGCCTGACTGTGAATAATTTCAGATAATTATCCAAGTAGAACTGTAATACAGCTTCATTTATTGTATCTGAGCAGATAGAAAACATAGAAAGCATGCTGACTTTATATACAAATCTGCTGTTATTTGCCTGCTTTGCTATAATTAAGGATATGTTACATGTGTATGCAATGTTTCTTTATTTTCCACATTCTTAAAATGGTTATTGAATTTCCATGTCTACGTAATATTCTGGTACAATTTTTAACAGATCTTTCACCTGAAACCCGGCTTGTCTCTAAGGAGTACTTTCCTTGCGCAATTTCTGCTAGTCCTTCACAGAAAAGCGTTAACTTTAATAAAGTACATAGAGGATGACACGTAAGTGAACAGATAATAGAAAGCAGATTCAGAGAAACTTCCTTTGTTCTTTTTTAAAATACACGTTTTTATTTTCTTGCAGGCAAAAAGGAAAAAAACCTTTTAAGTCTCTTCGTAGCTTAAAGATAGATCTTGACTTGACAGCAGAGGGCGATCTTAACATAATAATGGCTTTGGCTGAGAAGATCAAACCAGGTCTACACTCCTTTATCTTTGGGAGGCCATTCTACACCAGTGTGCAAGAACGTGACATGCTCATGACGTTTTAAAGTTTTCCCTGCATCTGATACTGCAGTCCTGCAGAGCACAAAATCTGTCAGTGTGACCCCCACACTGCATTGACAACTGAGGAAGAAGCATCGGCAACACAGTAATACTGAGGTGTATCCCAAGCAGTGGGGGTTTTGTTAGAGGGAATATCAGCTTAGCTAGATAAGTATGATTTTAATTAATTTGTCTCTTCTGTGTGTTTTTTAATTGTAAAAGTAAATGTTATCAGGCCATATTGGCCATACTGGCTTAATAGATAAATGTGAACATGTTTTGGTGTTTGATAAAAGGAAGCATTTTAATTTTTATTCTCCAGAGACTTCTTTCAGGTGTGTGTCAGGTTTCCCCTGTTCCGCTGTGTCAGTATTTTCAGTGTTTCCACAGAAAACAATACATATGTCCTCTCTAACCACGGAGGTTGCAGAACAGACACCTCCCAAGAGTTTCAAAGAGTTTTTAAAACTGTTGTTTTTATGTATGTGGTGCAAATCTGAAATACTGCTTTCCTCCTCTGCTTCTTTTAACACTATTGGCTCCTTCCTTTAGAGCATTTAAACATATTTGGAATTTTTAATATACTACAAAGTGCTATTCCTGAGTGCAGACTGTTTATTATTAGCAGCTTAAATAGCAGCATGTTGCATGTGGGAACTAGGTCATTATTCAAGCAGCTCTGTGCATGTAAGTGCCAACCAGGATACTCCATCATGTATTTCTGGGCTGTCCTGCAGTGGAGTGTTCAGTGATCTGAACAGAACACAGGACTGAGGTGTTTCAAAAGATAAAACACAAGACTTGTGTCATTCCACAGCAGTTGCCAGTCTTTCTGTGTGTAAACTGCTACTGGTAGTTCCATTGTGAGTTTCAGTGAGGTTCATAGAACCATTTAGAATGGAAAAGACCTTCAAGGATCATTGAGTCCAACCATTAACCCAGAACTGCCAAGTCCACCAATAAACAATGTTCCTAAGTGCCACATCTACAATTTTTTCAACTTTTCCAGGGACAGTGATTCTACCACTTTCTGGGCAGATTGTTCCAATGCATGACGAAATATTCAGATCAAAGTATTAGACCTTTCCAAAGAACATTAAAGTGATTGCCAAATTAAAAGATAAAACAGGTTGTTTCTTCATTTACATCACTACTAATATATTTAGTAATCCTTAATTCAGACATGTGAACTAATGTGATTAACATTTTAGTGAGTTAACTCCAGTCATTAAGCTTAGTTATTTTCTTACTTCAGCTTTGCATATCTCCAACATATTTTGAAAATCAAAACACATTTTCTATTGGTATGCCTCAATCTTTCTTTCTCAATAGCATGTAGAGCAGTGCATTGTCAGGTGAATCCAGACTTTTTTACCGAAAATCAGAGGTACATCTGTACTGCATGTTGTTCTGTCTTTTCACTTTTTGGACAAATACAGGAATTTATTTGTGTCAAGTTTTGGCATGAAGTCATAACTCAGTATTCATTGAAAAAGTGAAAGAACTGCACTGATTGGAGAAGCCATTGTTGCTTTGTTGCTTACCTTGTTTATAACTCTCTTTGTAAACAGGTTTTTGTTTTTAAGATAGCTTTTTAGTGTTATTTTCATGCAGCAAGGGAGAAAAATTAACAGAAGTTAGATTCGCTTTTCCTGAAATGTCTAATACTCAGATTTTAAAAGAAATACTGTTCTTTATTTAGATGCCAAAAATTCCTTTGCATTTCCTGAAAGACAAAGTTTCTAAATCAAATGTTTAAAGCTTCTAAAAGATGTGAAATTGAGCCCCATCTGCACACCATTTTTGTGAATTCACATCATCAGTGTTACCTGGCTGCAAAAATATTGATGTTTTGTGGAGCCATCTTTTTGCTGTACATACATGTAGAATTCTTGCAGTAAGCCTGGTGATTCAACAAAAGAACTTGTCAAAATTATGCTGATGTAAGTTACTTGTGCTGAGATTCTGTTTGTCTTTTTACCACTACTGTTCCCTTCTGTGTTTTCAGTCGAGGCATTAGAGCCTGAATGTGCTAAAGTTGTTATTCTAATGTCTAAGATAGTGAAAGAAATGTAGTAAACACTGCCAAAACTTCTAATGTAGAAGTTGTGTCAAAATATAATAGCTTTAAATCTGCTGCTGAAATTAATCCTTTCAGCTTGGTAAGCATTGGAAACTCAACACTGACACTACTAACAGTAAAGCTGTTTGTTTACTGAAGATTCTGTTACTTCTTGAAGTTACTAAAAACTGGAAACTCTCAATTGCTACTTTTATTGCACAGCTGTCACAAGTGCAGAGTGTATAGTGAAGTACATTGTTAAATGCATCTGCATGTTGTGTTGTAAATCTAGCTCAGGAAACAAAGTATTCTAATAAAATTCATGCACAATTTTTGGACTTCATTTGTTGCTGATTTTTTTCACAGAATTTCTGTTCTGTATCTGAGAGCATCATTATCTTTAATGCTTTGAATTAAAAAAAGAAACCTTTCTTCTTTCTTGTTGAATTAAAAATTGTGCTTGGATGTTGATGTCACTGATGAAAGTCATGTTACTTAGTTCATTTCTGTTACTTAGTTCCTTCATTTCTACTCATTTCAAGCTGAGACCGGTGGGACTTGCTATGCCTCTCATGTACTCAAATAAGAATTTTAAAAGCTTAAATCACATAGGTGAGAATTTAGGAATGTTCTATCTATCAGTCAGTGAATACCTTTCTTCAGGATTTTATTTCCTTACAGCTAAAAGAAAATGGCAAATTTATTTCTTCCTGCTAGATTTGAAGGGGAAGTAGTGTTTTCAACCATTTTTAGTAGCACTTTTTCCCTGGTCTTTGCATACTTGTAAAGGTAGCGCAGAAAGATATCCACTGGAATGTCTGATTTGTTAGGACCACAGAGGGTATTGCTTGTCTATATACGAGTATGTTGTAATCACAGCAGATTAGGCATTTTGGTGATGTTCTTATCTCTAAGCCAGCAGTATGATATACAGAGTGCTAGGACTTCTACGCTGCGTTCTGCACTGGCAAAAGATGTTAGAAAGCTTTCTCTTCCTATTCTCAGACTTGTGAGGACAAAGGCATGCGGCCCAGAGTATAAGGACAAACAGACATGTTGCTCACCTCTGCTGTGTAATTGTCACCTACAAAGCAAGTATTTTGTCCTCTTCAGCAGTGAGGAGGCACAAACGGTACACATCAGTATGCAGAGTAGGGTTTTTGCACAAGAGTAGAACGTGGTTCTTGTTTATCTGTGTCCTGATGTTACACCTCCTACATGGGCAATACACTAAGGAAACTCCAGGGCAGTATGTCCTTATTTACAAGGCTGTCCACATGATATTTCAGTTAAAGGAAGTAATTATCTCACTTCTCAAAGCCATGCTGTTCATATGCATGTCCAGAGGTTTCAAACACAGAAGACTTTCAATTAAAGTTCAGAAGTATGAAATAAAGGTCTTCTCTTTATAATAAATAAAGAGAATGGGATGTAACAGGCTGACTTCAGCAAGGCTTCCAGCACCCTCCCACAATATCCCTGTAGCCAAGCTGAGGTTAGGGTGAGGATGGGTGCCCCAAAAGAGCAGTACATACCTGATTGGGTGATTGGGCTTAGATGGGTTGGCAACTGGGTCATATCTGACTGGAGGATGGTACCCTGTGGGATCCCAAAGGGTCTCTGCTGGGCTTTGTCCTGTGTAACGTCTCTATCTGTAAGCTGGGAAGGTGACCAAGTCCTTCAGGTTTGCAGGTGGTGCCAAATCAGGGATCACTGTTCAATATACACAAGGGCAGGGCGGAGGGACTGGGATGGGTGGGAGGAAAGGACAGGTTCCCCGTGTCCTTGAGGCAGCAGAAAAAGGCAGCCCTGCTCTGGGAAGGCAGAGCTCTGGAAGACAGGCCCAGCCTTCTTGGGAGAAGGTTCTGGGTCCTGGTGAGCTGAGCAGAACCAGAGGGGCTGGAGATAAGGAAAGTTTATTGTGCAAGAGGACAGCTGGGCAGTGGGGATATGCTCAGAGCGGTGGTGCCATTTCCCTACCTGGAGGGTTTCCAGGCTCCACAGGATAACATCCTGAGCCCTGGTCTGACTGCAGGGCTGAGCCTGCTCTGAGCAGGGATAGGAAAGGAGACCGACCCTCTGAGGTCCTTGCCAGCCTGAAGTGTCCTATGGTGCTATGGTCTGGCAGTCATGCTGCAGCCATTGTTCCTTAGTCCAGAAAAAACTGAGGTGGGCAGTGACCTCTGGAGGGTGAGGGTCCCATCCCGTGTTTGGACCAGACCAACTCCTATCAGCATTGCTCGTAGAATTGTCTGGTTTGTTCTGACCAGAGCTTCATTGCAAGAGCTTCGAGGTGGCCCTGGGTTCACCAGTGAAACTTAGGGATATGCTAGTACATAAATCCCAAAAACAAAAGTATAGCTATCAGGAATACTTTATCTATATGGTCTAGCACACATGTTAAAATTAACCGCAGCATGTCCTCTAATTGAAAGCTGGGGGCTAAACAGGACTTTTTGTAGAAATATCTATCTATAGCAAGGAAACAAAGACTAAAGCTAGAGGAATGTACACATATAAGCAAGGGTAAGTAAAATCAATTAAGATATTTTTGGCTGAATTTCAGAGTAAGAGTATGATTCTCGAAGACAAACATCTGAAGCTTCATCCCTAATCTCTATCTACCAAAAAGCTAAAATGTTTGAAAATGTACAACAGCCAAAAGCTAATGGATGAAGCTTTGAGTTCAATGCCAGTTTCTCTTTCATTTAGAAAATGGCCTCATTACAGTACAACAGAGTGTCTTTTTCAGCTTCAATTAAATATGACTAATAGTCAGACCTTGTGTTTTCAGTAGAAGCAGGAACATAAGACATTAGAGGTATGGGAATACTGAAATTCAGTACTGCAGCCTATACATAGAGTAATTCAATATTTCTGCCAAAGTGTTTAGTAGTGTAGCTGACTGATGAAACTGCAGTTTTGGCCTTCAGCATTCATCCATAGGAATGTAAAGCAGCTTGTCCTTGCTGGGATTTCTGTTTGTCTCAGCCTACCTCTTCACTGGAGATTAACCCTGCGTCACTTCATCGCATTCTCTGCCCTGCCTCTGTAACAGTAGTATTTGAAAATAGTTTTTGATAACCTAGAATCTGGAGGAAGGACCTTCTGGGATTTGGGGTTTTTTTAGTAGCCAAAGGCAGCTCCACAGACAAAACAGAGCACAAGGGACCTGGACAATAAGTAATGACTAATTAACTTCATACAAGTGTTTGGCAGAGAACTGGGTGCTGGCAGGCTGAAGAACATTTTGGGTTCAATCTGCTTTTAGCATCATAACTGCCAAAGTCTGACATTTTCCCTTCAGGTTGGAGACTTGAGAGGTAGCTGATGCAAACATGATTAACATGGTTTTGAATAATGATCACACTAGAAGGAGATGTGTAGGACAGCAAAGATCTCAGTGATCTAGGTAATCAGATACACCAGCCTGTAATTAAATAACAATGCAGGAGATTAGGCTTGACTGTGAAACTGTTAATTATAGGTTTGAAGTCCAGTAAAATATATAAGCATGCAATTGCAGTCAAATTACATTTTTGTTAGCATGGAGGTGCAAAGTGATTTCCTCTGACACCAAATCTGGTGGACACAGTCCACATGACAAGTTGTCCAATGAGGGTCCCTTTGGCATCCCAGTGGGCTGGGGCATGCAGGTCAGCATCACTGCTATCTGCAGGCATTCGTGGTGTTGTTGCTAGGGGATCCACCTTCCTTTTTTCTCTACCTGACTTCATACTTTACTCCTCATTTTTTTCTTATATTAAGCTGACATTTTTGCCATCCTTGCATCTTACTCCACCAAGCTCCTCTCAGCACCCCACACCTGATTATTTTTTGCTGTTGATTCTGGTTTTGCTACATCCACACACAAATGTGGTATTTCTGATACTGTCACTTAGGCAACATTGGGCATATGTGGCATTTAGGCAATATTGGGCATATGTGGCTACCAACAGTAAAGCTTGGTGTGAGCGGCTTTGCACTCAAAGATCTCCTGCCATTGTTCACTTCAGCCTGGTTGAACTTCTTTCCAGATGTAATTGCTTGGCTTTAGCCTCCATTCCCCTGGCTAGTTCATATTGAGCATGAGCAGGTTCTCACTATATGCATCAGCACTTTACACAGCAAAGCAGCAGAGTAACTTGTTTGTCACACACCTGCTGTGGTCTGTCACAGGTCTCCCATACGACCTTGGCTTCTGTGGGGCCACATGTCCCACAGGAGTTTTGGTATGACAAGGCCAAGAGAGTTGTGAGCTCCAGAATGTGCAGGAAGCCAAGATTTCAGTACCAGGACCTCCAGCATGGTGAAACATAGTCACTAACAAGGTTCCTTACAGGGCGCAGGAACATGAGTTAGTGTCACAGCAATCACAAAACAAGGTTGTGGTTATGGTTCAGGGAGTTCCATGCCAACTTGTCTTGATTACAGTGCACTCATGGATGTTTGACTTCCTGTGACTACATCAAATAAAGTTACTCTTTGATGCCAGCTAATAGTTGCCATGGTAGCTCTATAAATTGTGAATTGCACTTTAGACCCTTTCACCTTCTCTCGAGTTCTTCACAAAAAACCAGCTATATTTCTGAACGTTTTTAGGACAGTTGCAGCATGACTGTCAGGCTGAACTATATTTATTATCTGTATTTCAGGCAAGATTTTCACATAGATATAAAAGATATACAAATAAAGTGTAGATTGTGAAGGTGGGGCAAAAATGAAATAAAGCATTTCAGTCACCTTTCTGATAATGCATTTAAGAAAAAATTTAATATTAAAAAAACATTGTTAGCTAATAGACTCCATTAACTTTCAACAAGTCTCTTTTCAAATTAACCACCGATATTTCATTCACATCTTTGCACATATCAATAGATTTCTTTGTCCATTTATGAGCAAACCTGCCACTCTGTCACATGTGAAAATAAATGTCTGTCTGTTTAACTGTTCTCATGGACATGGTGACAATGTGATGTCTTTAGTTAACTTCAAAGAAGTGTCAGCTTGTAAATGTGCCTATTACCAAAAAAAGGTAGACAAATCTATGGCATCACACAGTAATGTCAGAGTATATGTGTTCTTTTAAATAATAGAGTTTTTGTAATAGAGAGTGTGTACAAATAAATTAAACAGTGTTTGAGTGCAGAGTTATGTTAGTGGAGGCCGCATTTAATGTTCCAGGTTTTTTAATGTGGCTTTTTTGTGGCTTTCTCTGCTAGTAATTTTATCTGAGAGTGCAAATTCACAAGCTGAATACCAAACTGTCCCTTCATTGTGTTAATTCCTGATGCTCAGTAATGTCACATACTACAAAAACAATTCATTGGGATAAATGCCAAAAGGTATGTGTTTTGGATCAAGCACAACCCTTCTACAAAACATAATGTTTGGAAACTGCAGCAATTTTGAAGCAGGCCTTGGACAGCTAAGAGCTACTGGAGCAATGCTGAAGCCACAGCCTGCAATCACAGAGAAATTTGAGAGTAAGTGTTTTGAAATAGAGTTTCAGCTCCACTTCTGAAAGCTGCAGTTCCCCTCTGTGCTAGGAGGTAGGGCAGGTTCTCCTGGTGGTCTCAGCTGTTTGCTGAACTCCACATGACTGCTTTGATTTTCAGACACTATGAAAGATGGTGAAATGAGGTGTTTTTGTTTTTTTAAAAAAAAGGTAAAAAATTGATGGAATCTGGTAGAGAGGAAGAGAGATAAGTTATTTTGCAGGAAACTGAAGAGAGAATCCAAAAGGCAACAGTTTGGTGCTTTGAGTCCAAGGCTGAATGTGGCTTACCCAAGGAAGAGCAGCAGGACGGGAACTCAGGTCACCTCCCACCACTCCCTGTTATTTGAATTCTTCCTTTTACCTTTACAGATCAGTCAGGCAAAGAGAGGGTTTTACTAAAAAGGGAGAACTCTCCCTAAGGCTTTACCACAGTTTAAATGGTAAAGAATTAAGAATTTTTCACTTGAGGCCATTTCTCTGAACTCCAAAGAGGCTGATTGTGCAGAGATTGAAAACATTTTTGCTTCTAAACCCAAACAGGGCTACTGCTTTCCTTCAAAACAAGCCAGTGTTATTCTGCTGTGCAATGAAAGATCAATTCTTTAGGTTGTGAAAAGAAGGCTTTTAGTTAACTAGGGTAACAGGTCACAAAGCCATACTCTGCCCTGCTCAGTGCACAGAGACCTCCTGTCTGTCTGCAAGCAGCTGCTGGAAACAGCTTTGCTGCAGTCGGTGGAGCCTGTGACTGAGCCAATCAAGGAGCAGCCAGTAGGATTTAAAATGCTCTCTGTTTACAAAGAATTCACTGAATATTTTGAGGAAGAAGCTGAGAAGAGCAGCCTGATGACACAGCAAAATCAAACTGTGTGCTTATGAATGTGCTGAAAGTGTAGAATTTACACCAGTGCAAACAAAGGATTTGGGTGGAAGGAGGAGGCTTTCGGGAAATTCTTCCCAAGTGGGGAGGAAAAAATCCATCCATGGAGGTCAGGGAAACTGAGTCAAGCCTTCTTGAAAGGAAAGAAAGGGGAACAGAAGGATGTTGGCAAGAGCAGAGCAGCGAGAGACAATCAGTGTTGTGGTGGGGAGCCTGGTGGTCAAGGGATGCAAAAGGAGGCAGTCAAAGCTGTGTGTGACAACCACCACATTGAGATGGAAGCCAGCATAAGCATTCACAGGACACAGAACAGCCTCAGAGTGTGTGTGATTACTCAAATGCATGCCTTTTGTTTCACTAGATTGTGGTAGCACTTGGTGAAATGCTGTGGGAGTGGTTTCATAGAGCAAAATAGTTGGTGCTGAGGGCCTGAGGTCCATGTGTATGTTTCAGCAGTACAGTGCTTCAGACAAGCTTTAGTTCCATCTCATACCCAGCCTGCTCACTGGCTGAAGTACCTCTTCCCGTTCAGTTTAGTGGGACACCATCCATTTTATGCAGACCATTAGGTGAGGCAAACCACAGTGAGGAAAGACAATGAACAGGTGAATTATTTTAGGAGAGCATTCCCAGTGTGAACTGAAACACTACTACAGATGTACTCCCTGACCAAGTCACTGGTCACAAATAATGGGTAGGAGTGCTTAAATGAAACTAGAAGGAAGAGGATAACAGAAAGGAGATCATATGAAAAGAAAAGGAGGGAAAGGAAAGGGTTAATTATCCAGGAGGTACCAAAGGAAGAGGAGAATAGGACTAACTATGGATCTTTATCTTCAAAGGTAGCATGGCATGGGGCAGAAATCAATCTGTATCAAGATCATTGTCTCAGTTAGAAAAATGGTCTGATCTTACCACAAATGCATTTGAATGTTCAGTACGAAAAAAATCTGAATGGTGGAAAACAAATAGATATTAGAATGACCATATTTATGTGTTTCTATTTTTTTCACCACATCTGGTCTGGGTTACTGTACTTCTCTTCCTTGTTGTAGACGACTGTTGAAATGCATTTATCCAATTCCTTTTTCCTTTCTCCTCTCTTTCAACTAATCACTAAGTGTAGGCAACATTTTTATTTTTAGCAGAAAATTCAAGCAGAATGCATCAGAAAAAGCAAGCAGGAACATGCCTCAGCAAATATTTCAGTATGTGTTTTATTATAAGGTGAATTTTAAAAACGATTATAATATATCAAAATGCTTGTGAAGACATATGACCTGTTCAGAGGCAGTTGAAGTGGACTGAAATACATCTATTGATATCAGCCATAGGCTGAGGCTGTGGAAAAATTTAGTATTTTTAAGTTTTTCACCATTTGTTTGAAAGAGTATACAGAAAGAAAAATATTACTATGTTCATTGCCATAGGTTCCTGGGTTTCCAATGTAGCCCAATTTAATTCCACTTCCACTTTTCACAAGATTCCCCTCCCAGGGCTTTTTGTGCTGCAGCATCTCCAATTATCAGGAGTTTGGCTTCTCATTAAAAAACTCCTGCGGTACCGAGAAGCAAGACGTCTTGGAGCCATCTCACACTTGCTTGTGGGCAGAAATTGTGGAATGCTGACTATTCTGCATGTCAAATCTTGCCAAGGGCTGGAGAAAAAGAAACCCATTATTTAAAACAGCATTGTTATTTTTTCCAACAGAAGCAAGACCCATCTGGTTCTTATAGTGTTTGAGACTGTGTTAAGCAATACAGATTTTGCTTACTTAGGACAGACTTCGGAACCAGATATTTTTAGTGTTTCATGTTTGAAATCTGCTTGGCTCTGGGCAAGGAGAGGCTGTAGGTGAGGCGAAAAAAGACAACCAAGGGCAAGATCCATGCGTTTGCCTGATTTTTGAGGCAGGAGAGAGCTAAATGTTATCTATCACGAATCAGGAGCTTATATAACCACAAGTTGCTTATATTGTGGCAGCAACTCAGGGTTTCAGCCTGGTCCACTGAACACATCTTAAAAAACAGCTCCAGTGATTGTACAGTCATCTGGATAGTGTGGGGTTTAGACAGCTTTTTGATGCTCCGGATTGTTACCTTTACTTTTCTTGTGAAGAGAGTGCTCTGATGAATATTAATGACCCTACAGACGGGCAATTGCAGACATAAAAGATGATGAGGTTTATACCTCATTAATCAGTGCTAAGTGATTGTGGTGAGCAACTTGAAGCCAGTTAAAAATGATCCAGAACAGGAATTATTCAAGGTCTGCTAGGTTTTAGTACTCGTTTCCTTTATTAAGCAATTCCTCTGAAGGAGACATTACATTTGCTGTTAAATCTTTTGGGTCTGTATGATAATTGTTCTGGGTTAAAGGGCGGCAGAAAAATTAATGAAAGTTGAAAATTTTACTTAACAAAACAGCTGGGTTTTGTCCCAAGCATAGACATATCCCAAAGTCAATTTGCACCAAGTTATGGCTTGTCAGTAAGAATGCTAGGCTTTGCTCTGTAATGTATGTCTGCAGCACAGTACCCCACAGCCTTGGTGATGCAGACTTGTCATTCATGATCAGCTTTGGACAAGTTTGCTCATTTGGATGCCCAAAACCAGCAATGAACCACGGTGGTGTTTCCATAATGCTGATCTTCATTCAGGGAAGGCAAAAAAACCCCAGTGCCTTTCCCTGTTCTCGCTTGTACATTCATCCCTCTGTTAAGCACAGAGCCTTCCTTGCTGCCTGTGTAGCAAAATTGCCCACTCAGTCACTCTTGAATCTTCCTGATGGGAGGCGACATGTATATTTCTGATGGCAAACTTCTCTGCTCCCTTTTCCGCATGAAGGTTTTAAGGACGAAGGGAAGGGAAGAGGAAATGGAAGCAGAAGTGGAAGTAGAAGCTAAAAGAGAAAGTAAAGAAGGCTTTTTCTCATTACCTTCCTCGAAATTTGCCATATGATTAGTTTTCAATAAGGCACTTAGAAACAGGAAGATGAGAACTGTAAATAATTTGTAACAGTTTATGTAAAACAACTACAAGCAAAAAACCATCATGAGAGAAAAAAAACCCCACTACCCCAATCAATAATCAAATGCAACAGATTTCTGATTTTTTTAGTAATTCAATTGCATAAATGCTGGTTTATTTGAGATTAGTTTGTTTGCCCTTCATTGTCAATACAGTAAATATTGAAAAGCAAACGTTGTAATGGAATTAACTTCTCACAGGCTTTTTACTGTTTCATTTCAAAGCTTGCAAGGACATTTTTGACACACTTGCTATATGTTTTATACAAGGTATGTTACAAACCATAGAAATGGCAGTCTTACTTGCTAAAGAGACAAACTAACAAACTAAAATTTCTCTGCTCTTTAATCTCAGGCATTCTGAATATTTGCATGTTTTTGCATGCAGTTTATTATACACTTGGACCCCATTCAGAAATAAGGATCACAGAACTAGCTGGACTGAAGCAGTCCTGATGGAACCATGTCCCACTTCAAGTAATGAATGGAAGTTATTTAGTGACTATAAAATCAGAAACACTCCAGAATTACATACACCTGGAAAAATTTACAAGGAAAAATCTCTGATGTAGTTCAAGAGTAGTTCCATTATTTTCAGACAAAGATTCAGCTCTTCCTTTGGTTCCTCTTCTGTAGGAGCTGGAGATGAGTTTTTACAGTCTTGATCCTGGTTTGTGAATGCACATCACTTTCAGGGTGGTTCAGGTATCTCTTCTGTATCTTTTCTTTGGAGATACCTGTAAAGAATGTTTCGTCATGAGCTAGCCTGTGTCATGGTCTTCATTAGACAATGAAGTCCTTGCTGAATGCATGGTTTGATTGGATTAAAAAGACACACCTCTTTGAACCTAGCAGGTTCAGGTAGGTTCAGGGGACCATGCCTATATCTGAAAATTATGGTGGAACTTGGAGACCAAAATCAGTGGTCCCATACTGGAATCTAAAACTGTGAGACTGTAATCCATGATGACAGGAACAGAAACATCTTGCATGAGGTTCAGTAAAATAAAAATGTGTGATTAAAAATACAAAGGGAATTTAAACACAAGGACACTTTAGGGCTGACACTGATGTTTTTTCTCTTCAGTTTCAAAGCTTTTTTTCTAGAGTATAGTGTCTGACTCAGAGACCACTGAGAGCTTCCAGTGCCAGAAAGAACTGTCTTTTTGTGTCATCTAGCTATGGATAGAAGGAATTAAAGCATTATTGCATTCTCTACCTAACTGTATATGTATTGCACAGTCAGCAAGGACAGAATTGTGTGGACAGAGATTTCTCAGGTGAGGTGCAAAAGGGCATTGGAAACTGAAATATGAGTTCTATTCTTCACTTTTCTTTTATGTTCAGTGTGATGTTAAGTCCTTCCCATTAGACTGTTGTGAAAGGTTTTTTGGCCATATGGATG
This sequence comes from Origma solitaria, assembly GCA_013397895.1. NCBI lineage: Eukaryota > Metazoa > Chordata > Aves > Passeriformes > Acanthizidae > Origma > Origma solitaria. The sequence goes on from VZRL01006372.1 coordinate 289,259, forward strand.
TCAAATGGCGATTAGTTTATGTAGTCTGGGAATGCATTTACATAAATATTCATAACACAGTCACCCTGAGAACAAATGAAACTGTCTGGACATGGCTTCATGCTCAGGCTGTAGAATCCCACTGGAGTTACACCAAGGAAATTTCTGCATGTAGGCGGGACCCACTTAAGCACATTTTATTTCATTTATTTGAACCCTCTGCTTTCCACTAGAGAATTATAATTCCTAGGCAAATTGTACCACTGCAGATAATCCACTGGGATGTTTAGACCAGTTCTGTGTTTTGAAATACATTCCCCACTCCCTTCCATTAGTCTTTTTGACCAGCTGTAATGTACAGTTTTATCTTATGATGAATTAGTTGACATTTTCACAGCTTGGGGAAGTGATGTGATGTGCTGCTACCTGCTCTTTAATGAGTATGTACATCATATTTCACCAGTGGTCATGAAATTGGTGCTCTGAGAGATGGGACTCTTATTAAAGCCAGCATATTAATTTCAAAAAAGGAAGTCATGCTTTAAGATGAGATTTTAGATAATGAATCTGCCTTTATTACCAAGCGAATCTTTAGTGTTGTTTGAAGGAGACAGCCACCTTGAAAAATGTAAGCCTTGTGGCCTGACTGTGTTTTGAAGTTGTATTTACGTGAATCCTTTAGTTCATGAAGAATAGATTACATACTTTTATAGGCATTACTGGGCCCTTGCCTTTCCTTCAACTGCTGCGGTAGGAATAACACTGCAAAACTTACAGGACCAGGTGATATTGCTGTATGTGAATGAAGAGTTATTGTGTGCTTCTGGATGTTACTATAAATTCACTCAGTGAAACAGAGTGCAGAGAGAAAAAAATCACTCTGCCCTGGTAGCCAGTGCATGTAAGGTTAGTTCAACACATTCGTGCTGAAAACTGAAGTGCACTGAGGCTGCAGCCTCCAGGATCAAAGAAAGAACCAGGAGGCAGGTATGGAACTGCATGGAAAACAGTAGGGTTATCTTTAGGTAAGAGAGTGAATTAAGTAACTCTTTTCTATTTTTTTTTAAGAAAAACACAAGATATTGTGCTCTGTGGTCTGTTTTGTCACAATATTCTCAATCCAAATTTAATTTAGCATTCTTGATTTGTGGAGTCTTCAAAGAAAACTTCTGAGAGTATATTTTATTTATGTGTCTCACATGTTTGCAAAATGTAAACACCAGAAATGCCTTTCCAAGGATTGTATAGTCATCCCAATTAATAATAATGTTCAAAATTACAGAATTTCATCATCAGTATATTCTTCCAGCTGATGCTATTGCACTAAGCTCCTAAACTAATTATATGCTGCAAAAAGCTTCTGCAAGCCTTCCCCCTCCCAGTTGTCAGACTGTAAAATAGGCTTTAATAACACATGTGGGAGTTCAATCTGGGGATGAACAGACCTGAATATTCAAGTGCTCTTGCCATCCACTTCTCTTCTATATCAAGGCTTCTCAATGTTGAGTGCCTCTTCTGATGATAAAATAACCAGATCCAAAACAATTAGGGCCTTGAAAGCTTTGAATTTTCTTTGGGGACTTCCAGGCAGCCAATGCAGCTGTCTGAGCAGCAGTGTAATGCTCTCCTGTCACAAAGTCCACTTAAGTGAGCTACCAGGTTCCAAATTAGTTTTGGTGTCCAAATGGTGTCATTAAATAGAAGGAGAGATTAAGGCTAGATAGGGAATAGGACAGCCAGAATCTGCAATGTTAATCCACAGCTTTTCCAGTTGCAGACACATCTTTTTGAAAAGGGCTAAAATGCTATGTCAACACTCATCAGGTAAGGTTAAACGCTAAGCAAAAATATTTATGATTGGTGGGGGGGATATTTTAATGTGTGTGTTTATACTGAAACTACTCTGATGTGTCTTTGATAACACACGTCATTGCAAGAGACGCCATGAACTTTTCTGTATCCCCAATACGTGGTGAAATATCTAATGACAAAGCATGGCTGACATTGGTTCATGGTGGGTCTTCCTTCAAAATGTAGTTGAAATATTTAAAGAGTAGAGAAATTCTGCACCATTTTCATAATTTTCTTCCTTTCCTAAAGTATTTATCCCATAATGGCAGGCCAAGCTAATACAACATGGACTGAATGGATTTTTCATGCAAAATAATTCAGAGTATGTTCAAAAAGAGATACAGCTTCCCTAATAAATACTGGGATCACTGGGAGTTGGGGCAAAGAGCGCAGTTTGCAGGACTCTGCATATGATCCTTTAATGATCTGCTGTAAGCACAGATGGAGGAGGGATCATGGCAGCTTTAAGCAGGAGCTGAAAAGTTCCATGGGGGGCTTCTAAGAGGGGAGGTAAAATAGACAGGAGAAAACTTGTAAACAGATCTAGTAGTGGCCCTGCTTAGCAAAGTTTTTTAAGTAGCTCTGGTACACCAGGAAGGAGCCAAGCTGGATTCTGAATGATACTCCTCTTGCCTCTCCACAGCATTGTAGCTATATCTTTCTTTCATCTCTGTGTCCTATGTTAAACAGAATATTTCTCTTATTCATTTCCTACTGTAGCAAATGCTGGTGAGTAGGCTAGGCCTAGGTGAAAATATAAACTTGTGTGATATTTGATGAAATCTGGAGATCACTTCCTCTCCTGGAGAGGTCATTGTACATAGCATGCTCTTGCGAAACGCTGGCAGCAACGGCTGAAAGAGAGGGTTCCATTGCACAGAGCTCATTAGTTCAGCTGATGTCCTCAAGCTAACCAAACATCCAGGCTGTTCTGTCTGGTGCTGTAAAGGCTATAATGATTTTCATCTGTTGGAGAGATATCCTTCACCTATACTGAACCATTGGGGAAAGCTGGTTTTGGCTGTGCCTGTTCTGTAATGTGCCTTGAGTGGCTGAAAACAAAATCCTTCATCAAATACCTCTTAGTGGAGCCAAAAACTGAATCAATGTGTGCTCTGTGGACCTGACAGAGTCCCAAGCCCCTTCATGTTACATTAATGTTATAGCAATCCCAGGAGGAGATAAAATTTTGGCATTAGTTCCAGCAAAGCATTCTTTCTGCTCTTCATAGGAGAGAGGAAGCAAAGATTTTTTTAAAAAATACACCAAAGAAATCCCCACAAAACCAAACAAATCCCCAAAAACTATAAGGAAGGGACTTACATTTTGCCAAAATACACTAAGATTATAGCACTTTCTGATCCACACATTTTTGGAAAAAAAAATCCTGAAGAGATGTTGCCATTATAAGGGCAGAAGTAAGTTCAGAAAACATCTTGAATATAACCATTGTCCTGAGAGAAACCTTGAGCAGTGTTTGAGTCAGAGGAAATAGTGTTTGAATCTTGCTGTTTACTTTTTGCAGGTAGGAATGGCAAACAATTCTCTAATCTCAGAGGGACAAAGGGCACTGAGTTCCACTCTTGATCACCTTCATATAAACATATAACCTTTTCATTCTAGAAGTGGAAGATTTTCGTAGCTCATGCTGCTAAAATTGGGTGAAACTTGTTTCCATGTACTTCAACATAAAATCTGGAGGGCAATACCTATTGCCAGCAGAAGTGTTATATTTTGCTTTAGAGAGTTCTAGGAAAGTTTTCTTAATGAAAAAGCAAGACTACTAATTTAGGCACATGTTGCCTTTTCTCTCTAAGTACTCCTAGGTGGTTTTTTTGGGTTTTAATTTTAGCATAATTCATACCGCTTGGAAAACATCAAAGAGATTTCATTACTGTAGAAACACACAAGCCTTTGCCTCTCTCCTTCAGTTGTCAGCCACAGAAAACTGTGAGAATATCCCACAGATGAGCAGAAACAGGCAGGTAGCAAGGTAAACAAGACGATTCATGCTGGTATTTTGACTTCAGCAGGGTTTCTCTTTCACCCATGAAACCACTAGCAAATTCAGTCTGCTGGTGTTCACCTGCTCTTCCAACAAAACATAACTCCTTCCATGAGACACTGTGATGGGTCTTAACAGCAATAAATATCTCTGAGCACCCAACCCACAGGTCGGGCCAGTGTCAGACCTCACATAAATGTTTTTCTTCTCCCCTCACCAAATTTTCAGCCCAGACCCATAATCAATTCTACAGGCAATTGTGACAGAGCTGGAATAAAGGCAGGCAGCCAATGGCACATGTGCAGCAAAACATACTTAGGCCTCTGGCACCACAACAAGGCCACCAAATGTTCTTGCTGATGCCATTCAGTTGCTGGAAATGAATTTTTCTATAGGCAACTATAGTTATCAGGACAATCAGAAGATGGAATAGCTGTCTTTCTGAACCACTGAACCAAAAAATAGGGATTTGACAGGATTGCCATAATCTCTGATCAACATCAACAGAAAAAGGATACCAACCCTAATAAAGCTGTTGTGGAGCCATCCAATGGCTTTATTCAGAATTCTTGTACCTTCTCTACTCATGACTTGCCCCTTGGCAGTTCTGGGAATGATGAATTCTGGTTGCAAGGAGTAGCCATTATACAGGAATCGTTTGTGGATGCTCTGTAAGTCACCCAAAAGAATGGCAAAGCCAGTCTTACAGTGCTTTCTGTAATGTGATATTCACCACTGTTGCTTGCCACCATACTGTGAATACTGGAATCTCTAAACTGCAGAAAAAAGAAAGTTATCTTAAATTACAAAAAACCCCAAAAAACCAAACCAAACAAAAAAACCACCAAACAAAAAAACCCAAAGCAAACCAAAAAACAAACAAAACAAACAAACAAAAAACCCCACTACAAACAAACTACAACAAACTACAAAAAACCAAAATCAAACATTAAAAACCCCAAAACCAAACAAAAAAAAAACCAAAACCACACAACCCCCCCTAAAAGTTAGTTTATAAATGAAAAAGCTGATTCTGTGTTCACTTATTATCAAACAAAGACATTGTTTGAAATCCCCTGTAACAAACATGTTCTTTTACCAGGTACATCAGTGGGAGATTTCAAGCTTGTGTTTCTCTAGAATAAGTAAAAAATCAGGACTGGTGGCACAGTTCCTAAATATAACAGAAGAGTTACTGCCATAGTATTTCTTCTTTATGCCAACAATAAATGCTCTCAATATATGCTCTCCACATTAAAAAAACCCAAACAACAAATCAAACCAATGCACAGTAACATGTTAGTCAGGGATGTCAAGGAAGGAGGGAAGGAATGGTGCGGAAGGAATGGTGCGGAAGGAATGGTGAGGAAGGAAGGAAGGAAGGAATGGTGCGGAAGGAAGGAAGGAATGGTGTGGAAGGAAGGAAGGAAGGAAGGAAGGAAGGAATGGTGCGGAAGGAAGGAAGGAATGGGGGGGAAGGAAGGAAGGAGGAAGGGAGAGAGGGAGGGAAGGAGGGAGGGAGGTAAGGAAGGAAGGAAGGAAGTAATGGTGCGGAAGGAAGGGAGGAAGGAAGGAAGGAAGAAAAGAAGGAAGCAAGGAAGGAAGGAAGATTTGCATCTTCTTTTTATAGTAAAGAAACAATCTCCTTCTATTTGTAATCACAGAAGCACATGTGTGTGGTAGGGAAGGTAAATGTCATACATGAATAGGAGATGGAGATCATGCTTTTGGGTTGTTACGGTCATCTAAAGAGGGTGACTAGGGACTAGAAATAAAGCTAGTAATGAATGTGTGAAAGAGACACATTTGTTTGCAGCAGCAGGTGCATGCCATATCATAGTGGTACCAGTTCTTTCCTCACTGTACTTCAGAGACTCCCTCAGCAGCACCAGCACCATCTTGCCTTCAGCACATCTCAGCAGTGCAGCCACAGCTGTTCACAGTCCAGCTGACTGCCTGTTGTGGCCATACCTGGGCTGCTCAAACAGCCCGCATGTTCCCAGAACTATCTGAGAAAGAACTGCGCTAGATCTGTGCGATAGTATGGTGTGAAGGATATAGTATGATGTGAAAGAGCACTACGGTGTTGAATATGCCTTTATGACAACAGGCCTTCACTGTTTAGAAGGTGGAGTTAAGTCAGAATGTAATACTCAGTACCATGTACAGCCTGAGAACAGTGAAGAGCTGTTAAAATTGTCAACCATGATGGATACTGATGTGAAGTACCCTCCAGGTTACCAACTAAAAGGAGTTCAGGGAGGTAAAATCCTATAAGGAAGTATATTTAGCTTTGCATACATTGTGGCTTGAACTTTCTCAGAATTTCATTGATTGATTGTCTGTATGTGTTGAATTTTTTGTCACTTCTCAGTTTTTTTGGTTTGTCATTTTCCTCTAAATAACATAGGGAAGCTAAGTCATGCTGGTGATAAAAGGGAAAACTCCCTTAAAGATGAATATAGAAGAAGATCTCCTCTACAGATACAAAGGGTACCTAAAAGGTGGAGGTAATAAATGGCTTCTAACCATTGCTGTGTGCTTTGTGCCTGTGTATCTGGCTCTGCTTGAGTCCAGGTGGGCATTGTAACAGGCAGAGGCCAGTCTGGCCTCTGGACTGTGTGCCACCACCTGGACTGAACAGCTCATTCAGGGCTTTGACATAAAATGAAAACAGTAAGTTTGAAGTAGAATGGAGTAAAAAGCTGTATTTTAAAGTTTGGAGTAAAAATTATCTCCAAGTTTAAATTTGGGTTAACAAAGCCACAGCAATTTCTTGTAGTCTCAAATCAAAACCAATAACTGACCACTTTTAAACGTTAAGAGGATGAGGAACGCTCTAATTTTATCTGGCTTTCCCAAGAAAGCAGAGTTTATGACAGCATCTTGGTTACATACATGTTTGTATTCTTTCCACCATCCCCAGTTCAACTTTGATTATGCTAGCCATTTTTGTAAAATCAGTTAAAGGATACAAATATAAGAAATTATATGTTCCAGCAAATCCTATGCATATTTATGTCAGGGTAGACAAATAGATGTACACAAACTTTGTGATCTGCCAAGGAGACAATGAATTTAGTCCTATCAGGCACAATACAGTACAATACAATACAAGTAAAAAACAATATAAAAAACAAGCAAAGAAGAGCCACAGGAAAATAACCCCTGTAAACTCCACTTACAAATTTTTGGTTCTTTTAGAGCATCCAAGCACACCCTAGCACCAAACAGCAACATCACCACAGGTTGTTCCTTCTAGCTCAAATTGTTTGTACCAATGTGATTTGTCCAACCTGTGTAACTCTCCATTCTATATTCCCAACAGTGGAAGAGACTAAGCAGTTCTCAACCATTTGATGCTGAATTAAATTGCATTTCAGCTTGCTTGTACTGACAACAATTAATCTGAAGATGTACTTTCTTTTTTTTCCTTGACCTGCGTATTTTGCGTGCTAGGAAGGAGAAAGACCCTTGACTTCAACATCTTTGCTGCATGAGCTTAAAATAATAGGGCATAGATGACTGAATTGATTCCTGGTTAAATTCAGCTGAAGTAAATTGACTGATTGGGTTCACAGCCATGGTCTCTGGCTTCTCTCCCAGAAGCAAAGGAGCAACTTCCATCAAGCATGCTGGTGAATGTAGCCATGGCAATGATTCAGAGTGCAACATGATTACAGAGAAGGGAGAGGCAGGCATCCTTCTGTTCAGAAAGTCAGCTGTCCTTGATGTGCTTTTAACCACTCTAGTAATTTGTGATGGTTAGAAAATAAAGGGATTGTGCATTAACGTTCAGGAAAAGAACTGTGTCTGCAGTCTGTCCTTTCTGGGCTCTTCTTTTGTCACCAAAAATAGGTCTTTCCTAAGCAAAGCTGGCAGGTTCTTGATATGCTTTAATGATTATAAATTGCAGGAAAGAGAATGCTGTCCTCAAAGGTACCGTCTGCCCCTGATTGAGTATATATAACCAAATGGATTTTGTCAACTACTCCTACTGCATTTTTAAAACATCTTTCCATGGAGCATTTAGAGGGATGCAAACTTCTAACTTTCGGGGATAATGGGAAGACAGTGACGTTTTGGTTGTCCAGTTGTTTTAACAGGGAACTTGTCTGAAAATTATTTTACTGTGTTATTGGTTTTTGACCTGGTATTACCCCAGTATTATGTTCAGGTCTTTCCAAATACCTAAGGAAATTCTGAGTTTGGCATTTTCCCTTTTTTAACTTAACTCCTTCTTAGGGCTATGATCCCACAAACTTTCTGTATGCATGTTTTATTGTCTTTAATTTTGAGAAGAGAGATGTGGAACACAGTAATGTGTCAAACCTGGCTGCAGGGCAGGAAAAAGAACTGGTTCACTGCCTGAAAGCAGGGCATTGGTAATGATATAAAAAAGCAGTTCTACCAGTGACTTAAACCTGCTCAAACATTTCTGCTATCAGAAAGATTATTTCTACTGCTATTTGTTCAGATAGCTTTGTGAGAAACACCTTATGGCTGCCACACAAAAACTAAAAGATAGTTTCAAAAGGGGTCACTTCTCAGGCTTTTCTTACTATGTTTGTGAAGGTGCAAGGGTTACTTCCACTATCTTTATTTGCACATGTTTGGAAATAGAAGTCAATCAGTCACAATGTGGTATTTCCTTCCAAGCAACCCAATTTCCCACCCCAGTCACAGCATGCTGGCAGCTTCTTAGGTACCCATCCACATTTTCTTCTATGGTAGGCAGACAGTAGTTCCTAAGCCAAGCTCTCACCTAAGAGGTTACAGATTCAGTCCCTCCCTCAGGCCTCCTGAGGGTCTACTTTGAACATACACAGAACATAGTTGAACATGAACAGACATAGAACATTCATAGAACATAGAACATATTTTGAACATACATAGAAGCTGCTGCCTCACTTCATCTCCCATTTGAAGAGAGACAGAAGTCAGGCCCCTCTGTGACAGTACAGCTGAGATCCACAGCAAAACAAAAGGCCACCTTCTTTGCCTTTCACAGTGGGAAAGGAGGCACACCAGTCTTTGACCCATCTTGTTGATTTGCTGCTGTGCTCCGCAAGTCTGTAAGGTGGGCAGTTCTTTCTCAATGTTCACCATGCTGCTCTTGTTCACAGAACACCTTCAATTTTCTATGATTCTTTGTCTTGCATCTTTGTTAGGCTGTACCCTTGTGGGTCATTGCTGCTTGAATAAAGGGGCATTTGGATTTTGTTCACTCATGGAAAACAGGATTTCCCAAACTCATTTAGCATTACTGTTGCGTTTGAAATTTTTCCACTCAAGAACAGAGAGTTTGGCATATAACCACCTTATTTTTAGTTGGGTGTCAGTGAAATGGGTCTCTTCTGTTATTCTCTCTCTTTCCTCCCACCTCCTGCCTCTTTTTTGTCTGTGGAAAAGATGGGTCAGATGGGAAGGTGTAAGAAATCTTTGTAGGCACGAAAAAGAAAGAACTTTTTGTCCAAGCTGTATATATATAGTCAGCTGGGAGAATGTGTGTTATTGTTGGGTTTTTCCCCCACTGAGACAATCAATTCAATGTAACTGCGAAGGTGGGTATTGCTATACAGATGGCTATGTATCAACTTACTCCTACAAATGCCATGGGTTAGATAAACCAAAAATCTCATTAGCTGATAAAACAGTAACATGGTTACTGTTGTTTATTTTATCTGCCAATCTTGAAGTAAGGGACCACAATCCATGGTGTATGCTGATGACTACCACATTAACTGGGATACTGCTGTGGAGAGCAAACTCCTCCAGAGTGCTGTGTCTGTGAGGAGCCCTGTGAAAGAGGGTCATGGGGCCGAGGTTTTCCTGTTATTGCTATGGGGTCCATGATAGGTAACCGTTACACATTTGTTGCCTGAAGTTAAGTTTTCGCCTAACTCTGCTCAGTATGGCATGGGATTAGACGTCTTCCCAGAAGCTGTGGGAATTGTTCCGCTCTCTTCTCCACTGGGGCAGCCTCCTCCTGAGTCCAGTGTGCAGTTTTGTGCCATGACAGAAGATATAAAACCATTAGAGAGGGTCTAAAGGAGGGTCGTGTAGATGGTGAAGGGCCTTGAGGGGATGCCTATGAGGAGCGACTGAGGTCACTTGGTCTGTTCAGCCTGGAGGAGACTGAGGGGAGACCTCACTGCAGTTACAGCTTCCTTGTGGGGGCAGAGGAGGGGCAGGCACTGATGTCTTCTCTCTGATGACCTGTGACAGAACCTGATGGGATGGCCTGAAGTTGTGTCAGAGGAGGTTTAGGTTGGGTATCAGGAGAAGGTTTTTCACCCAGAGGGTGGCTGGGCACTGTAACAGGCTCCCCATGGAAGTGGTCACAGCACCAGCCAGACAGAGCTCAAGAAGCATTTGGACAAAGCTCTCAGGCAAATGGTGTGACTCTTGGGGACACCCTGCGCAGGACCGGCAGTTGCATTCGACCACCGTGATGGCCACTCGCGCCCCAGCGCAGGAGGCTGCGTGAGGCTGAGGGGCGCGGCCTGACGCAGGGCCCGGGCCCAGCCCGCTGGGTGCGTGGGCCCGGCATCCCCCGCGCGGGCA
>VZRL01006372.1:299840-376429 GCA_013397895.1 Origma solitaria
TGGAGGGACGGTGGCGGCGCCCAGAGAGGTGGCAGGTAAGGTGGGGGCGGTTGCGATGGGTCAGGGCGGCGCATGCGAGGATGGGGTCGATCCCGCCGCCTACAAACTTCCCGCCGTGAGTGGGGCGCGTTTGCAGCGCAGCAGCCGCTCTCTCGCTGCCCTCTGCTTTCGGTGCAAGCGGAGGTGACAGCTCTGCCCAGCTCCTCCCGACCCCGCCAGGACTGCTGTGCTCGAGGGCTCGGCCGGTGGCCGCCCCGCCGGGAAAGGGGTTCTGCTTCCCCGTGGTCGCACTGCCCTGGCGCTGCCGGGCCTCCACCTTCGGCAGGCGCGGGCGGGGGCCGGACCCTGCCCCGGTCCCGGCCGGAACGGCAGGTGTTGGGCGCTGCTTGAGAGGACGGGACAGTGCTGGTGAGCGCGCTGCGTTCCGAGCAGCACCGGCTGGGCTGCAGCCCGCGCGAAGGTGCGCTTTCCCAAAGGCTTCTCGTTTTTCCTTTTATTTTTTTTCTGTTTGTTTATTTGTTCGTTCCCCTTTTCCCTCTCCCCATCCTGTCTCTCAGAGGTAGGTCGCTGCGTGCTTCGCCCCAGAGCTTCAGGAACCGGCTCGGTCCGGGGGCCGCGGGCTCTCTGGACCTGTTGCCCACGGCGGGTGCCCGGGAGCGGGAGGGATGAGCTGGGCTGGGCAGGGCGCGGGGCTCCCACCACTTCTCTCCCCGTGCTTTGGCGCAGGGAGGCGAGGTCCGGAGCCCTGCGTTGCTGGTCCTGTTGTAGCGGTGTTGAGCAAAGGGATGGGAACTCAGCCGGGTTCTTGTCTCCTGTTGCAAACGCTGAGACACAGCCTCTTAAAAAATGGCAGTTTTACTGCGCTTCGTTTAATGCTGTGGGCGAAGTTAGTGTCTCAAGGACCTGCCATGCAGCTGGTCTGCCAGGTCTGTTAGTTGTAGAGACACAGGCTCAGGGTGCTGGAATTTGTTTTTAGTTTGCAAGGTTGCTCAAGGAGGAATTGTTTATGTTAAACTCCTTGTTTGCTAGTGGAACACAGTATTTGAAATCTCTGCAAGGCTTTGCAATCACAGTTTGACAGCCTGACAGCTGGCCTCTGAGAGGCTGACCCAGGGCTTGTTAGGGAGAAATGAGTAATTGTCGGGCACAGACTCACAAGCCCTAGAGGTACCCGCTGTTGGCTTAAAAGAGAACTGCAGTGCAAGCACACAGCGGCCCTGGTTGGCAGAGGCTTCTGGAGAGTCCTGCTTGAAGCTGATTGACCCTGCAGATCATCTGTCTTCTGGCAAGGCTGCTGCCAGCTGGCATTTGAAGATGTAGAGGCCTTCTTGCTCCCATTTTATGGTCAAATCAGCCTGTTATGGGGCTGGTTGTGGACAGCTCTCATTAACAAAATACTCTGATTGAATAGTTGTATGACTATCAAAATGATAAAGGTGTTTGAGGACCCTTGCCATCCCTGCTTACATTTCAATAATTTCATATATAGACAATAGGATTCCCTCTATTCTCCAAGCCATTTAGTTGTATTTTACACACAGATGCAATTTTTATATACTGGGGGATACTTGTGAGACAATCTTCTGGACATACCTAGCTGGAGAGCTTATGGGATGGTTGTACTGCAGTACGTAGAGGAGAGCCTGTTTCACCTTTTCCACATCAAAACATTATTCAAAATTTGCAAACTACTCTGAGTGGACTGGTAATTGGGACAGTTGTGCTTCCCTACTCTGTGGGGCACAGAAAAGAACATTCCTGAAACACAAAACAAAAACCCAAACATAACAAAAAACCAAACAAAACCAAAACAAAGCAAAAAAAAAAAAAGACAAAAGGAGGAAACTGTTCTTTTTTAAATAGACAATATGCACTTCTGAAAGAAAGATGTAGGGTAGAAAGAAACAAAAGGAACACAAGGTAGACAGAGTAATACTGAGTTCTGGAAAGTGCTAAAGAGAAAAGGAGGTGGGTGCAGAAAACTGTGATGTTGCTTGGCATCAAGTCTCTTGGAATGATAATTTTATACAGTTTGCTGGTGTGTTGGTGTAGTAGCTGGTGCTGCTTAGAGCACATTAGTGAGTGATGTGTAACTTGGGACTGGACCAAATCACTTCTTTGCTGTATTTCTCTCCTGGAAAATATTTCTTTATTAACTGCCAGCAAAGTACTTGGCATCATTAGGTCCCTGGGGAAGGTACTTGTGTTCTGGAACAGAAACTAAGAAAAGCAGAGACGTCCAAGTGCCCTAGGAACAAGGATCACAGAGTCATTTGGAATAGCAGTTGTTAAAAAATGTTACCGGAAAAATATGGTACTGTTCTTTATTTAATATTTAGTCTTTATCATTAGTTAGCTAAACTGAGATTTTAGACGGAATGTTTTATAGACAAAGAACAATGTTATTTTAATTTTTCTGGGTTTGGGTATTATCTCAGGATTAGATGATTCAGTAGTGCCTTTGACAGATAGATGAGCATCTTGTGAGCCTCTTCTGAGCCAGGGACTTAGGCAAGGACTGTCCGTCCAGATAAGATGGAGAGAGAAAGCTGAAATGAATAAGCTATAACTGGAATTTTATGCTAAGTACTGTAGAAGTAAATTTGTTTCCAGAGAAATGACACTGTACTATTCCACTGAGCTGTTCTAGTAATGGGTAATTAGCATATTAGTATGTTAAAGGAAAAATGCTTACAAATGAACTGCAGGTATGGCTGAAGATCAGTTATACACAGAGTAACTGAGAGTTTCTTTTAAAGGCATTTCGACCAGGCAAGAAAAGCAGAGGCAGATTTGCTCACTGTTCTTGTTACCCAGTCTTGCTGCCAGTCTTTCTCTTTTGTGCTGGTTCTCATATGCAGTGGTGTTCTTCTGTGGTTTTAAATCTTTACCTTTGAACAAAAGTATGGATTCTATTTGATTGGGTATTTTGGATAATTTCCTGTTAGTCTGATGGGCTCAGGAAAAGGTTCAACAAGGATTAAAGCAGAACAAGGATGTGAGACTGAAGAGAGGAGAAGGGAAGAAGAGAGGCTGTAACTGGAGAGAGTGGTGAGCAGGTGTTTAAAGCAGCTTCATGAGCCCTGACACCTGGCCTTGACTGGGTCAAGTGTGCTCAAACTGGAAAAGTGGGACTAAGGGATGTTTTCTTGCCCTTTGGTTATTCATTCCTTACTTCAGCTCTTCATCTTGGGAGAACTGCAATTTATTTTTTGCCAGTTCACAAGTATCTGTATTTCAAAGTAATCTAGCCTTTCATTGATCAGTACAATATGGTACAAATGACAGCAGTAATCATTTCAGATGGTTCTTCCCTGCAGAACTTTTACTTTTTCTTCTTTTACTTGGGAAAAAAATCAAGAGGATCTTGAAATATAGTAAGGTTTTTTTTCTTGAAAGAAATTTTAAGTGGCTTTGAATCTCCTGCTAATTCTAAGAGTCATAGAAGACCATTTTCACTTCCCCATTTTAGTGTCTTCCCTCCCTCCACCCCCACCCCCCATCTTTCTTCTTGTACCCACTGACATAGTATTAGAGTGTTTGATTTAGGTAGATATTGAAGTGGTGTCTATTCACAGAGATATCAAAGCCAGTACACTAAAAGGACCTGAACAAACAGATGTGATATTGTTTCTTTTGCTCTCCAGTTACAGTAGGGATAAAAAGTTGCAAAAAGTTTCATTGTAATAGTTACATGTAACAACCATAGTCTAGAAACATGCAGTACTTAATTTTTAGGTACTCGTGTAAGGAAAAAAAAGTTAAGACTTAGTTATTTAGACTTCAAATAGTAGAAGACCATATTCAGTTTTAGAAAATGTACCTCCTTTCCACAGGAATAGAAAATTGCCTATGTATCCTCACGGAGGGTTAACACTGAATTCCAGGTGAGAAATAATATTGGTTACAGTTACTTCTCTTTTCTTCTATAAGATACATACAATTAACTTTTAGCTGTAAAAACATAGATTTTTTACAAGAGAGCTAGCATAGGCAGTTCTTAAACACCTGTGTTCCCTATAAATGCTTAGCTAATACCAGTTAGGTAAACTTGCCTGGATACTCCAAATTGTCATCTGATGAGGTCTCTATTTCCCCCTTTCAAAAAACCCCAACCAACCTGGATCTTGGAAGTGTAAGTCACAACTGACAATAAGGAATGCATTAGTTAATAGGCATATCTGCTTTATATTCATGGAAGTACCTCCCCACAAGAGCAGATGAAGGAAGTGAATGTTTCCACACTGTCCAGGGATCGGCTTTTTTTAGGTCACGGTGCTGTCATTACCTAACCAAAGCGTTCTGTGATTCCATGAAGAACTGATAGAATGCAGTGTACTGTGCAAGGTTGTTGCCAGTCATAATCTGCTGAAGCCTGTGCTGACTCACTCTTTAGGGACTGGAATCTGAGTGCAGAATTGAGCAGAGAGAAGACAGTCCAGCATAGATATAAGTACATTGACACTATCTTACATCACCTTGCCTGATATATTATGCGTAGGGAAACCTCAAGGTCGCAGGCTTCAGTTCATAAGCTTCCTTGAGCTTGGTACCCAGAATTGGTCTATATTCATTCCGCACAGTAAATATACATTAAAAGCAGTAAATTTAAAAAAAAAAAAAAAAATCCAAATTAAGTGTGCTTGAACATATTTGGCAGACCTCAAACATCAGTGTCAGCATAGATGCAAAGTGTTTAAATGAATGAAACAGAGACTGATTAATGAAGTTGGTAATGTAACATGATTTCTGTGCCAGACTGATCTTATTTTCCCTATAAAGCCAGTTAAGAACTGAGCTCTTCTGTTGGTGATTGAAAGCAGAATTATATTCAGGAGTCTGAAACCCATTATTTTCTTCCTCTCTCTGTAAAGCAGGAGCACCTGAGAGGAAAGTGGGTGGGCCTGATCTTCCTTGCCCAGTGTCTAATTTGGATGCCTAAAATTAGGTAGTTGTAAATACCCTGTTGTTGCATTCCTGGAATAAGGAATGGTAATACCATTCCATTACAATAGCTGCATGCAGAATAAGTTTTCCTCCCCCCCCCAAGTGGGAAGGGATTTTAAGATATATATTTCATGTGAATAAATGAAAGGAAAGCAGCCCGAGTTACAGTCTGACCCTTAAACTTCTCAGCAAAATGTTGAGATTCTGTCCTCATGTAATGCTTACTGTACATTTATTTATTTATTTATTTATTTTGTTGTTGTTGTTGTCAAAATAATCCCTTTTACTTCCCCAGTTCCAGAAGTCATGGACATATTTTAACTTCTTCTTACATTCCGATTTGACAAACTCCATTTATGATAAAAATATAAAAATATATAAGGAACGAGATATGCTTGAAGATATATGAAATCTGAGATGGAAAAAAATCCATGTTAGAACTCATCCAGTTTTCTAATTTGTAGGGAGTGGTACAGAAACCCTGAGGTATTCAAGGTGTCTTGAGTAACAGTTACACTGATGAAGATGATACCTTGAAGAACTGCTTGGTTCTGCCTGAATGAAAGGAAGAAAGGTGGGAGAGTAATGGGAGAAATTTGTTAACATCTGTTCATACAGTAGTTCTTTTCAGATTAATTTTGTCTGCTTATGAACTTGAAGCACATAGAATGCATATGCATTTTACATAGTGTTGTGAATCAACATATCATAAAAATCTATGCTGTTGTTATTCAATATCCTGCATAGAAAGATATATAGAAATATTTATAAATATGTCATATATATAAATAGATATAAATATATCTCTATAGGCTTTGGAGACAATTATACATGGAAAATAAGGATCAAAGCTGAAAATGGACTTTTCTTGTTTAGAAGAACTATCTTGCATTATATTTTGAGTTTAAAGAGGTCTTGGTCATCTTAAATTCTCGTATGTTTTGTAATTTAAGATCTTCCTAGTGTACAAGACTGCAGGAAGTTCTGTCTTCCTTATGCAAGTTTGCATCTTGTACTTTTTTTGTGAATTAGTGAAGTAATACAAAAATAAAATCTATGCAGTGTTTGCATGTAAATTTTTCATGTTGTGAAACAACTTTCATATTTTGTGGAAAGACCACTTTTTTATAGTGCAAAGAGAATATAGAAGTAATATCCACTTGTATTTTGAAAGAGCTTATTTTCTACAAAAGCACAGATACCAACTGCCCCTTCATTTGAGTACTCTACATGTTTAACTTAGAGCACTGAATGGTTTTGAAAACAAGCACCAACTATCAATTTGAAAATTATTAAAATGTGGAAATGAAAAACCTATCAGGAAGGGGGAAATTATTGTGCTATTAAAAAGAAACAAAAAATAGCAGATTTTACCTCTTTATGTAGAGTTTTTTTTCATAAGTCTATCAAAAATTATAAGACATGTTCTCAATTCCATTTGAACTGCTTCCCAGGAACAGTGGCTGTATTGCTTATCTTTTAGGAATTTGTTGATTCTTAGAAAGTACTTTTTTATGCAGTATATAGAGCTTTTTAGGATCCATTTTTGAAAACTGTTTCTTGTGTTCGATTGCTCTTCTGATAAACATGTCTCCAGTTCTTCAATTTGATGATGAATTCCATTTTGGAGTTTCTCTATCTTGCTTGTATTCCAAGCATCAACAGGAAGATTTTTGCTAAATAGTTGGAAAATCTGTTGGAGGAACTCATAGATAATCATTTTGATGTTCTTCTGTGTGACCTTGGTAATCTCCATGGGGAATCTGAAATCAGTTGTTTCACTGAGACATTGCTGAGAAAAATAACCACCCATTTTCCACAGAAAGTTCATGATGTAGTAGTTCACTTTTGTTCCTTGGAAAAGACAAACTGGATGTGAGATTTTGATGTACAATGCCAGTATAATGCAAATTTGCAGTAAACTTCTCTGAACTATGATGGTCATGCTGATGAAGCAGTCAGCACTATATTCTTTTTTTGCAGATCCGTAAGCTTGCAGTTTCTTCGTTGTCTTGCTCATATGCTTCTCTTTGACATCTCTGAATTTATTTCCTCTGTATGATATGCTGGGTATTACTCACTGTGTAGGAGTTGCTCTATCGGCTGTGGTCCTGCCAAGGTTTACTGTTTATTTCACACAGTTGCAAAGGTTTTACTCATTTCTGCTCTGACTGTATTTAATTGAAAAAAGAGTAAATCAGTCAGTGTAGTGAGTCAGAGGACATTGGCAGATTAGCAGGTTAGAATCTGCTAAGAGCATTTCATCTTCTCATATTCTTACTAGAACTGGCAGTCCTGCTTGAGAAATTTTATGCTTAAGTTGGAAAAGACAGTGAAAAAGAATTGCATCCCTGGTTAACAGATATGTGATCAAAGCAAGATGTAGTTTTATGTTGAGAAATGGCTTGAAGAGCAGGGCCACGGGATGCTAGAGGCTCTGCCTCCGCAAGATTTGCCCCTGCAGAGCACAAAATGGGCATTGTGCAAGCAGAAGGCAAAACCTTGAAGATAAGCTGCAAGGACAATGTCCTTGGTGGTCTGGAAATTACCGAAGTTTATGAAAGAGGAATCGTGGTCAAAAGAATACAGAACATCAGATTATGGGGACCACGAGCAGGCGGGAATAAGATGATGTAGCTGTATACAACTAACCAATAATAGTGTGGCAAGTGGTCTTACTAACCAATGACATTATGACATGTAGATCTGCTGGTTGCTGGAAAAATGTACTTAAGGCTGAGAACCTGAAAAATAAATGGATTGAAGCTTGCTGATTGATCATATTGGTCTTTGACTGCTTATTCCCCTCGTCATTGCGGAGATAGGTGACGGTCCCTCTCTTAAACGAGCCTCTCTTAAACGAGCCTCTCTTAAACGAGCCTCTCTTAAACGAGTTTCCCTTAAATGGGTTTTCTCACCCACAGTTTTACTGATTTAAAAAAAAAAAATTTGTAGGATAAATAGTTTTGTTTGGAGAATGGCTTAAATTTTATTAGTAAAAGAACCTTGTTGTTGACACAAGCATTGACTCACTAAGGGCACATATTGCTATCACTATGCTGGCAAAAAAATAAGTATATACAACTCTAAAGACAGATGCCTATTTCTCCAAAATCTCTGATAGTTCACTACTCAGAGAAGCTGTGTTCTACTTCATCACTTGATGGATCTGCCTAAATTTTTGGAGCCATTAAGGGAAGGCATGCTTTTATGTAAAACAGAGGAATTCCTTACATTTCAGAGCTAGAAAACTCTTGTTCTGAAGCCTCCTCCTGTTGTCCCAAGGTGGGTTCTTTTACCTGATGTGCAAGAGAGAATCTGGCTCTGCTCATCCACTGAAATTCAAAATAAAGCACCTTTTAAATCCAAACCAGTCAAATCAGTATTTGTCCACAGTTATTTGGTTTATTGCTCTTAAATCTTGTTCCCTCTGACCCTCTTGTTTCTCTGAGGTCTGGGTCATTAATAAACAGATTCAACCCTTCATGCCTTTTCTTGTGAGGTATATAGAGCTTTCTGGTTCAAGCATTTAACTTCCATAATAAATCTCATCTTACAAAGGATGGGGACATTCTTGCATATAGAAACTCACGAGTCAGTTTAGTGTCTCCAGTTGTTTACTCTGAGTTGTAGGAATGGCCATAAAGCTCTTTTTCCTGTTGCCCCAAAAATCAGTGCTGTAACTTTACTTTGGCCTTGCAGATAGTTTTTACTAAATATATGGCTCTCCTATTTATCAAAAATCTGTTGTTTCATTCCCTGATTTTACTGGAACTAGAGGGTCTGTGGGGAATTCCTTAATATTTTCACCTGATACCCCTCATTCATTGTAAACAATTCTCCAGCATCATAATGTTTCTATCTTCTGAATGACCCTTACTGCCTTTAAATACCATAATGATTCAGGCCAGAAGTGTGTGTGTTTGTGCAGGGGCAGTAGGGGTCTTTCAGACCCCAAAGCTCCTGCTTGTTCTGTTTCTTTCACCTTTGTAATACCAGTCTCTTTTCTTTCTGCAGTAAAATATAGCCTTTCCACATTCAGTATAGCGTACATATGCCCCAGGTAGGGTTATCAGTTAACAATTTCCAAAACTAATACATTCCTTCAAGATTCTCTCAGTAAAAACCAACAGATCACTTCCAATTCAACAAATAAAAAGTATAAAAAATGTACAAAATCTGGCAGACCCCCATTGCCCGTTTTAAAGATGCCTGTATCATGGGTCGATTATTTCCCTGAGTCTGGCCAGCAATGGGACTAAAATCCTTACTTCCCATTTGCTCTTTATTTTGATCCATATTCTCTTTATCCATTCCCCCTCCAATGTTACATGGTGTGGAAAGGAGGGCACTAACATTCACGCATTTTCTCAATCATCCTCTCTGCAACACGCAATCTTTGCCTTTTTCTCCTTAGTACAAGGCATCAGCACATCTCCTCCCAACACTCACTTTTTCTCAATACCTGGATCTCTATACAATATCATAAAAGCATCAACATAAGCCAAGACTCATCCCATTTACCAAGTCAGCAACAAAACACCAGTTCCAAGATAAAACTGCAACAATCCATTTTCCCTGTTCTCTAATTTATAAGGTGTCTACCATTGATCACAATATTTATTAACTTTCTCTTTAATCATTGGATCTTTGTCAGCTTACTCCAGTTGTTCAAAATAACTCCAAAGGCTACAGCGTAGAATTGTGGACTGGTTTGCCAATACCCAGTTGCCCAATTCCTTTATTCTTAGGTCCAGACCTCCAATACAAATCACTTTTTTACTCTCTGTTCCAACTCCATCATCAGAGAAAGGAAAAGCGCTTTCTCCCAACATGCAGTTTTGTGTGTAACAGTTTTAAAGCCTAGGCATTTATTTACTTCACAGTTCTGACCCCCTATTGTTAGTTACATACTGCTCTGATCTCGTGTCAGCAAAGATAGGAGGAGGACCCCTCCCGGCTTTCACACGTTGTTTTTGTTGTGTACAGGGACAGCCACTGTTGCAAATCCTCCTGATCCGATTTACATGGAGCTTGAAGTTTTCCAGTACCAGTCCTACTGCCTGGCCCAGGCTAGTCCCACTGATCAGTTACAAACAAAATAAAACTTGATACTCACCAGTCCAGAAATTCGTACCACTTTTGCCCTTGCTCAAATACCTCTGGAGTGTTACACCCTTGAGTTGCTCACTGCCTCAACACTGGAGAGAG
Organism: Origma solitaria; assembly: GCA_013397895.1. NCBI lineage: Eukaryota > Metazoa > Chordata > Aves > Passeriformes > Acanthizidae > Origma > Origma solitaria. Next base: position 309,999 of record VZRL01006372.1, read on the forward strand.
GATTCAGTGGTGTCCCCAATAAAACTGGCCCAAATCCCATCTGATCTGATTCTTCTTTGCCAGGGGCAGCAAGATGATCCAGGCAAGACTTTATAGCTGTCCTGTTTGGGTCAGCAAGTCTGTTGTCCCAAAATGGATTCTTTCACCTGTTACGCAAAAGACTGATCCATGCACAGAGCCAAGGTATTTGATTTACTTACAGTTCTGCACAGAAAAGGGTGCTGGGTGGCAAACCCACAAAGCTAGTACACAGCCTGTCAGAACTTTTTACTATTTCTACATTTCAGCAAACAAAGGCATTAATGTTCATTCATTACAAGTTACGTCGTTCTCTTCTTAATTAGTATTCTATCTTATCTTGGTTAAATAATTCCCTTGCTTCTTTTGCTGATTAGTCTGCATGCTCAGTCTTTTTCTTCGAGTCAATAGGTTTCTTGAGTCTGTGGTCACAGTTTTCCCTTGCCAGAATTAACCTTTACCCTGATGGAGTGTTGGCTTTTTTACTTCCTTATCTTGGGAGTTCTGCCAGATGTCCTTGTGGCCTATAAATTCTACATTCTTTGTGTCCACTATCACTGTTGCATCCTTCTCCCCCACCTCTGTTAACCTCTTGCTACGTCTGCGATCACTGAAGCATGACAAGCCCTAAACCTTAACAAGACTGTTCTACGGACACGTAATTAATCTTTCTAATACCTGGACATCACTCCCGTGAAAACAAGCTCTCAAGGAGACTGAATTCACTTGTGTTGGTAGCAAAATGTCCCTTCTTCAGGACTGCTCCAGCTGGAATTTGTCTCCCTGGGTCTGGCTGGTGTACTTCTCTGACTATCAAGTTCTTGGTCCAGGTTGTAGTAGGACTGCAGGTAGCCACCACTGGATGAACTGTAAACATCTGAATCAATCTGAGCCTTTGGTAATGACAGTTCTGAGAAAGTGGCACATAAGCACTGTGGCTTGAAATGGAAATTCTTGGTTGGTTCCTGTATATGCATTAGCAAAATGCCATGTTTCTACATATCTCTGGCTGTAGTACCAGCCTTTTAAACTGGTTCTTGTAATGACAATATAAGGAGGTCAGTGCTGGTTGAAAAGGAAGACTGAGTTGAACATTAAGATAAGCAAAAATTACAAAGTATTTAGCAGGCAGATTTGCTTTTCTTCTTGCGGGAATCTTGCTAACTCTAAAAGTGAATGAAAATGATTTATCTTTATGTTATTCAGCCTGCATAATTACAGGGATATTTAAAAGAGAATACGAAAAATGTGTAAGCTCAGAAATATTTGATGTTGTCCTGATTTTGTCTGGGATGGGGTCAGTTTTTTCTTAATAGCAAGTACTGTGCTGTGTTTTAGGTTCAGCAGGAGAATAATGTTGATAAAACACTGATGATTTGGCTGTTGCTGTCAGGGCTGTTGTTTCTTGTGCTCTGCCAGTGAGCAGGTGCACAAGAAGCTGGAAAAGAGTCTAGCCAGGACAGCTGACCTGAACTGGTCAGAGGGATATTCCACACCATAGAACATCATGCCCAATATATAAGCTGTGGGGGAGTTGTACAGGAGTTGCCGATCTGTCACTAACCAGTGGGTGATGAGCAATTGTACCTTTCTTGGGTTTTCTTCCTCATTATTACTATTTCTTTGGTAGTTGTTGTTGTTATTATTATTACTATTTTATATTTTGTGTCACTTATTAAACTACTTTTATCTAAACACATGCATTCTACTTTTCCTTTAGATTTTACTTCCCTCTGGGTAAGGGAGAGGAGAGAGTGAGTGAGTGGCTGTGTAGTTCTTGGTTGCCAGCTGGGGTTAAACCATGACAGATGCAAGCATTGAAGGAATTCCAGGATGACCTTGAGATTAGAAACTATTTTGTTAAAGGAGAGATAAATCCTGTTGATGCTTGGCAGCACCTGTTGTAATCTGACAGACTGAAAGATTGCTATGGATAAGCAATTTTTTTATCAAACTAGCCGATGTCTTCAGCAGTTACATGGTAGTATCCTATTAATATAGGAACTCTCACATGGTTATTCTTGTTTTGCTTCTACTGATGTTAATGTTATAGTAATATTGTGGTATTGTCACAAATTATCTACATCCACAGGTCTTCAGAGAAGTTAATTTATGAATTAAATTTGTGGTAGGGATGACTGTGTTTGAAAGACTGGACAGAGAATCAGGAGGCCTATGGTAGATTTAGCACATTGATTTGCCACAGATGTCTTTTTAATTTTAATTTGGTGTATACATGTATGGATCTTTTGCATTAAGTGGAACGTTGATTTCGATCAAGTAAGGACCTGTCCTTTCATCTACTAAAGCAACATGAGAAACAGTTTAGTGCTACATGACAAATATGGATCTGATTCACTTATCAACAGTTGTATTCTGTTTATACACTGTCATCCATCTTTTCCTTCCATTGTCATTTCATAGGTGACCATGAAATATTTTATTGTTGTGAAAAAAAAATTAAAGTTTCAAGGGGGCATTAAGCAGTATGAGGTGACTGTGGGTGATGAAGGAGAGGATATACTATGTAAGAATCGTCATGTCAGGGTTAGGGATCAGAAAACTTTTGGCTTTGTGCTGCTTGTCTAAGGACAAGTCAGGACAATTGGTTCTCAGAGGAGCTGAGTTGTCTCTACAGAATACTATGTTTAATGCCCTTAATTTAGGGATATCTGAGGACCCACGTGGAGATTACTATCTTCTAAATCAGAACCCTTCCCTGAAAACAGCCAAAGGAGATATACACATTCTACCTTGTGCCAACTATCCACCCTGTGACAAAGGGCCTCACACTGGCCCTTTCCTTGTCTTTTCCTGAAAGTAAGGAAATGCTTTTGTGTGGGAATGAGAAGAGTGGCTTGAATGAGTAAGTCAAAAGCTAAGCATCTGTTCATTGGTTTCAGTGCTTCAGGATTTTGCATTTCATTGTGTTCTTGCCTCCTAGACACTTCTCTGAAGTTTGGTCAATAGAGCCAGAGTTGCTGAAGGAACCATGTTTTGTCTGATGAGATAGAATATGGTTGTTGGTTTTGGGTTTGGGTTTTTTTTTTTGGTTGCTTGCTTTCATGGTTTGCTTTTTTCAGTGACAACAACAACAATAATAACTTTTAAAATCTCTCTGTCACAGATTTTGTATGTCTGTAACAAATGTGACTATAAAAATGTCTTCGTGTTGTGCTTGCATAGGCTGTCATGCTTCAGTGAAGGCCAAAGAACTTTTGGACTGAAGATCCCATTTTGTGCCAAAGTAGATGAGGATATGAAAATTCTGTGGCTCAGGTAGGAGCTGAAAACAAAATACAGAGGTTAAAGCTGAAGGTCTAGTACAAAGGACTAGGAGTCAACTGAATGGAGCTGAGATCCCAGATGTGAATTCACCTGAATGATGCCTACGTTCAAGGTGTCTTAGTTTTCCTGTATTTTAACTATGTCTTTACGAAGTAGTATTTACTACATGTCTTGGCAGTGTTATTCTGCTTTACCCTGGCTCTTTGTCAAGGCTGTCTAATGAAAGCATTGTGAGAAATACTGAGAAAAGGAGAAAAAAAAAAGGCTGTGGTCTGAAAAACAGTTTTGATTTCAGACAATGCTAAATTCTGAGATAGAGGCTACTTTAACTTCTGCGTTGTCTTTGTTTCCCTCAGCACTGCTCTCTTTTCTTGCTTAAGAAGTAATAGTGATAAACTGTTAGTTTATGTGATAAAAACTTGCCTGTGCTTCACAAGGTAGTGCAGAGAAGCATTGGCAGGTGGAGGAGCCTTAGTAACGCTTTCCCACTGCTCCCAGCACCATCACAGGAATCATCAGCCTATCTCCACAAACCCGGAGGAGTACAGGGGACAGTGGCAGGTAGAAACCCAGTGTAAGGATTCTGAGGAAGGGCTCCTTCTAGCATTGTCCTGGGGCAGCCTCACCCCCATGGTGTGGGAGATAGATGCATCAAGGTGAGTCAGTGCTGGAGCTCCTCACAGACTTCCTGGTTTTGCTGCCGGGAAATAGAGGACACATTGCAGGATACAGAAGAAGACTATTTCAGGATTACACAGGACTTACTATGGGATGTTTAGGGGAGAAACCAAAGGCAGGGGAAAGGGACAGATCTGGGTTGTTTGGGAAGGAAAAAGCACATGAAAATAGAGGAATAAAAAGGACTGGTCATGTTTAAACAGCAGCTGGTCAAAACTCTTCTCTGTTGTGACCTGTGCCTGAAGAGCAGTATGCCCTCCCAATAAACTCAGTTTCCAAGTATTTTCTCAAGGGAGGGACTGTTTGGATTTCCAAAGGAATTTCCATCTTGCTGCATTGTCAGACTCTGTGCAAGATTTTTGTGACTAGTGTTCTCAATCTGCTTGCAATCAATTGTAATAAACAGTTAGACTAATGTTATTGTTCATCCATCTGTGGGAGGGTCATCTTGGCAGCTAGTGAAAAAGCAGTTATGAAAGCACTACCCCAGTGATGGCAGATACAAAGTTTCTAATTCTTTCTCACTCCTGCACCTTAGTGCTGGTGTAGTTAAGGTTTTGTGTGGTTAAATTAAGAAACCAAAATGCCTTACTAGATTTGCATGGTTTTCCTGCTGAACAGTGTTTTTCTTTCTGAGAAGACCACATACATCACTATATTTTTGCTCTGAAAAACCCTAAGGCCTGAATCACAGAATCCAGTAAGCATGATATGCAAGGCTCCACCAACTTGTTTACCCCAAACTGCAGAGGAAATGTTTCACACTGAATATGTTCTTAGAGATCTTCATCATCCAAATTACTCCTTAGAGCAAGCCTCTAACAGGACATGGATTATACCGACCTTAAGGTGAAGTTTTTCTGCACACAGCCAAATTGATATAATGGTTAGCTCCAACCCAAAGAGCTTGTCCTTTTTCTCTCCTGTTTGGTCTTAGAACTGTTTCAGGTTGGGAAAACAGTGTGAGTGGAAAGCCAGTCTCCTTCCCTTTCTCTGGGCAGGGATAATCATGATAACAACAATTTTTGGCCTGTTTTTCTACTTTGAACTGCCTAATCAGAGTAAAGCTCATGCTGGCGCACAGGGATGAGCAGAAGAACGTGTCTGTTAGCATGGGAGCAGGTTCTGTTTTTTAAAAGGAGACATGACACTAAGAGTCTGGAAACCTGGTATTCCAAGTTTAGGAGCCTGTGCTGTGTAACCTGAAGTAATTATGTGATCTTTTCTCATCTTGACGTCCACAGAGGGGAGTGTTAGCTATATTACAAAGTGTCTTAGCACTTCATCTCTAGTATTTGGATGTGAGCCTGGCTACAGAATGTAGAACAGAACCTTTTAAAACCAAAGTAACGAAAAGCTAAAAAACTTAATAATTTAACCTGAGATTCCTGGCTACTGTATATGTGCTACAGACCTCTTTCTTACAGGATTGATGCCAGATACAAGTCAGTTTGTGTTGTATGTTAGCCTTTATGACTCTTGGAGGCTAAAAATGTGCATCAATATTATTCTATATTATTCTATATTAACATTGTTGACTTTATTCCACAATGTATGTATGCAGTGATTCTGTAGGCTATCTTGTATCATCCTCATAATAACAAATAACGGAGTATTTCTGATTACTCAAATTGGATGGAGGGCAAATACTATTCTGATGTAATGAACTTTGTATTGCTGACAAATCCTTTTTATGTCAGTATAGCAGTTTGTTTGTGAGAAATGTCTTAAACAATGCAGCATGGCTGTAAGGAGACCATTAACTAAATAGTGATGCAGAATTGTCCCGTTGTAGTGAGGTGAAGACTTAATTATATGTGCCAGTGTCTTGGTTTTGGAGATGAAGTTTTCAGGAGGAGGCGCTCAGGGATGGGTGCCTCCTCCTGAAGGCAAAAAGGAGTTTCCCCTCTTCCCTCCACCAAAGAAACAACCGCAGCAGGTGAAAGTGGAAAAAATGGAACCATTTGTTAACACAAAAAACCTAAACTATTTATTAACACAAAAATAAAGCCAGGAAAAGTAAAGAGGAGGGGGAAAAAAGGAATAGGGTGCCTGCAAGGAGCTTGTAACAGGTTTCCCCGGTCTCCGGGAAGGGGAAGGGGAGTCCACTCATCCACCTAGAGGAGGGCAGATGGAAATAAGAAACCTCGCTGCCTCCTGAACGCCAGTCCTCCTCCTCGCGAAGACGAAGCTGGTGGAATCCGGTGGCTCCGCCCCTTCACCCACTGGCGTGGCTCCTCCTGGAGTTCGGACCTCACCAGGGCCACCCCGCAGGCTCCCTGGGCTGGAGAGGAGGGAAGGATGATAGGGAGGCCAGGGGAAGAAAAGAACAAACAAACAAAACCCTTTTCCCAAGCTCACAAGGAGGAGCAGGGCAGAGAGCAGCGCCACGGTCTCTCCGTCTCTCTCTCCGTCCCCCGTCTCTCTCCCGGCCATTGGACCGAGCCGTTTAACCAACACCTGCAGGTGCCGGTTCGGCTGAACCAACACTGGCTCCGGTCCCACCGCCTGGGTCCGTCGCCTATAGAACTGAGCTGCCGTGTGCAGCCTCAGTTCAGCCGCTGTTCAGCCAACACTGGCTCCAGCCCCTCCCCGGGTTTGTTTTAAAGGCACAGCAGCGCTGGGCATTAAGCAGATCGTTAAGGAATAAAGTGGCTTCATAATGTCACTCCAGGACAGCCAGGGATGTTTATAAAGTTTTCATTTTATTTTATGAACTAATGAAGTCTGGTTCCTGATCTCTTTCACTTGATTCTCCCAACTCCTTTTCCTTACGTCTTGTCAAAGCTTACAGAAGGTAAGGCAGAGGACATAGTGTAACTAATTTTCAACTCCATGTCCTTCTGTGGTGTTACATCGGTGATGGACAAGGGAAGACCAACAGAGGTCACTTCCCTGGACTTGTGCAGAGCATTTGACATGGCCACCCTTTTCTCTAAACTGCAGAGACATGGATTTGACTCTGAGATTAGCTCAGTTGACTAGAGCATGTTGCTAATAACTCCAAGGTTGTGGTTCAGTCCCTGTGGGCCGTTCATCTAAGAGCTGGATTTGATGATTGTTGTGGGACCCTTCCAACTCAGAATATTCTTAGATCCTTTGATTTCATGGGTGGACCACTTGGTGGATAAAAAACTGGCTGGATGGTTCCTCTCAAAGAGTTGTGGTCAACAATTCAAGGTCTAAGTGGAAAGCAGTGATGAGTGGCATTCCTCAGGGGTTGGTGTTGGGACCATCACTTTTTAATATCTTTGTTGATGACTCAAGACAGTGGGGTCGAGGGCACTCTCAGTGAGTTTGCTGACAACACCAAGCTGTGTGGTGCAGCTGACACACTGGAGGGAAGGAATGTCGTCCAGAGGGACCTGGACAGGCTTGAGAAGGGGGCCTGTGGGAACCTTGTGAAGTTCCACAAGGCGAAATGCAACATCCTGCACCTGGATCAGGGCAATCGCAAGCACAAATACACACCCACAAAGGCTGGGTGGAGAATGGATTGAGACTTCCTATAGAGAAGGACTGAATGGTGTTGTGGATGAAAAGCTCAACATGACCTGGCAGTGGGCACTCGCGTCCTAGAAAGCCAAACATGTTCTGTGCTGTATACAGAGAGTCATAGCCAGTAGGGTGAGGGAGGAAATTCTCCCCCTCTGCTTTGCTGTGGTGAGACCCTACCTGGAACTCTGCATCCAGCTCTGGGGCCCTCAGCACAAGAAAAATGTGGACCTGTTGGAGCAAGTCAGAAGACCCACTAAGTTAATCAGAGGGCTGGAGCACCTGTCCTATGAAGACAGGCTTCATGAAAGAGTTGGGGCTGTTCAGCCTGGAGTAGAAAAGGCTCCAGGGAGACCTCATAGCACCTTCCAGTACCTATAGGGGCCTTGTAAGAAAGCTGGAGAGAGGCTTTACACAAAGGCATGTCATGATAGGACAAGGAGGAATGGCCTTAAGCTAAAGGACAGCCGGTTTAGACTAGATATTAGGAAGAAACTCTTTACTGTGAAGGTGGAACAGGTTGCCCAGAGAGGTTGCCTAGAGGTGTTCAAGACCAGGCTGGATGGGGCTCTGATGATTTAGTGTAAGGTTCCCTGCCCACAGCTGGAGGGTTGGAACTGAATGGTCTGTAAGGTCCCTTCTAACCCAAACTGTTCTAAGCTTCTGCGTGCTGTGTGATTTGGTTTTTCCTTTGTATGGTCAGTAGGCTTCTTTTCATCCTCATTCAGCTGCTGATTTTGTGTGCTCTGGAGGACTGGGTTTATCTTGAGGTTTGAATGACTCCTTCATCATTGAAGGAAGATAATAGCTTGGAAAGTCATTGTCAGCAAGACAGACACTTTGCACTGTATAGAGTCTTGTTTCTAAGAAGTCAGTTGAGAAATGTAATAGATAATTAAATATTTTCCCTTAAAAAGTTCTTGAAAGCTAGTAACACACATAGACAATATGTCTTAGGAATTAAGTAAGTCTGCACAATTGTCAAGTGTCGCTGCTGTGGACTTTTTATGAACATCTGTAAAATAAGGTGAGAACTAAGAATATTTACATCGGCTTGGTTTGACATTAGGAGTAATAGCCATGCCAACTTCTGCTTATTTATTGGGATTTTTTAGTTGTTTTGTTTGTGTGGGGCTTTTGTGTTTGGTTGTTTTTTGTTTGTTATGTCCCAGTCTCATTGTGCAGTTTTTGTCTGTGTCCTGCCCCTTCCTCAAATGTTAGTATTTCAGATTAGCTTTGTTTCCCCTGGGGAGCTGGTGGTCATTACCAGCAATTCTAAAAGCCTGCCTTGCTAATGGTCTTGGCTAAGTAGGAACTGTTAAATGGTCACAGAAATGCTTCTCTCTGTGGTTGATGTATTGTCAAGTGACAAAGTTGTTCTGAACACTCTCATAACCCTTGCCAGAAATGTGTGATCAGAAAGCTTCCTGTAAAAGGAGGGATTCCAGGTTGGGAATAGCTTATGTAGTGCCATGAAAATGTAACTCCATCTGTTAGGGAACCATGTGCAGAGAAGTGCTTTGAGTACCATCCATTCTTACAGAATCACAGAATGGGTAAGGCTGGAAGGGACCAAGTGGGTCCCACATCTGATCCAACTTCCCCTTAACACTATATCAGAAACAGTTCCGATTTCTTCCTTGAAGACTCTAACTGATTCCAGTGATATTCAGCTCATTTGCTGTGTAGATTGTGACGCCAGAGTGAAAACTAGTGGTACTTTCTTGTTTGCTGCTTAGAATTTTGCAGAAGTCTGTCTGTCAAAGAGCTAGGTGGGTTTCCTTAGCGCTTTCTTAGTCTTTGCTCAGTAAGCAATTGAACTATATGACAGAAGATCATTTCTGGAATTGGTGTACTGGCATATGAGTGTTTTAATTCTGTGCCATTGGTAACTGGTCATTGGCGCCAATGCCAATTTTAAAATTGCTCAGCACAAGACAGGCAACTAAAAAGGGTTGTACATGACAGATCAGTGTTTTGGGCAGTTTCTGAACACAGGAACTTTTGATATGCTGAAGTAATGCTTATTGCAATGTCTGTTGGAAGAAGAGCTTTGAAATCCTTGATGAATAAAGATTGTACATGTAGAAGATGTCAAGTTTGTGCTATCCATTTTCCTAGCATCCTAAAGTCCAGACATTTCTTTTCCACTGTGAATTTATTAGATCCAAAGGATGCCATTATCCAGTGGAAACTGGGATATATGTTGTTTTGTTGAGCAGGTTCAAGCTGAGTTAAACAGAGGGCCAAAATCTGTTTTAAAAATGTGTTTAGAGTCTAGCTTTATGAACAGATGGCAGCTCCAAATGAGGCAATTGTGATTTTCTTCCTTGGTCTGCTATTGGCTTGGTGTGTGACCTTTGACAAATTACTTGCTCTCATATTTCTTGCTTTTATCTGCTGTTCTCAAAGCACTTGTGGAGACACATTTTTTACACAAGACAGTGATTTTGATAAGAATTTTGTGGTTATATCTTAATAGCAAAGAGAGCAGTCATTTGAAAACCAGATTTTTCACTATTAAAATAAAGTAGCTTTCATGATCTGATTTTTTAAAATTGTACTGATAAAGCTACCAATTAAAGAACTTAATTACATTAATGACCTTTATAGAATTATAAAGAAGGAAAATTCTTCTTAGATTGTATATCTCACTATGCTTGCAGGTGTAATTTCTCACCTTCTGGATGTTTCTAGTGCTTTGTGCTAGCAATGTACTGGTTTCTGCAGTGTCAACAAATGTGGCAGATTGCAGGGGCAGTGTGCTTCCATTGGGCATGCAGGGAATGAGCGAGTCTGGAAATGTAACATACAGTGTGCAAGATACTGCTGGCACTCCATTGTAATCCCTGAACAAAATCTTGATTTCTCACTATCTTGAAGAAGTCTTGTCTTGCAACAAAAATACTTAGGCTGAAAAGCCTTCTGCTGAACCATCTTTTCTCTGGGAATGGAGGAAGAGGATGAACTGCTAAAAAATAAAATCATAGAGTAATCCTGATTTGGAAGGGACCTGTGAGGACTGTCAATGTCAGCTCCTGGCTGATATCTGTAGTGCACAGCACAGGGGCTACATCATATAACTCCCTTACTGTTCTTTTTTAGTGTTTTTTCTTGCAAAATCCTTTGCAAGTAAAGGGATTTTGCACTCCTTCCTGACTACATATCTAGGCAGCTTTTCTCTGTTTTTAATTTGCAGAATTGCAAATTATTAATAGTCAGTCTCTTAGCAGTACCGCTGGAGCACGAGCTGGGAGATGCCTGTGTAACCAGCTCTCCCACTCAACCAGGTAAGTTTCCTGCAAAGTCTCCAGAGCCTCCAAAATTCTCAAGGCTTTCACATTGAAACAGACTGCAGAATCCATGTGGCATGAGGGGTCAGAGTCTGCTATGATAATGTCAGTAATTGATAACCTTCCAGGTACTATATTCTGCATCACACAGTAAGCTAACATGTTAATGAAGCAGAACTTAGCAAATAAATAAAGGCCTGAGGGAGAGCTGTGCATCACCAATACAGCTTCTGTCTTCCAAAGTCTGTCCTACTGTTGTTCTTATCTAGAAATTAGTTCAGATTAAAAGATGGTATCGTGGGTTTACCCTGGCCAGATGCCAGGCACCCACCAAACCTTCTCTATCACTCCCCTCCACAAACTGAACAAAGGAGAGAAAATTCAACAAAGGGTTTGTGAGTTGAGATAAGACTGGGAGAGAGATCACTCACCATCATTAGCAAAACAGCCTCAACTTAGAGATATGAAGTGAATTTATTGCACGAACAAAATCAGAGCAGGATAATGAGAAGTAAAATGAGCCCTTAAAAACACCTTCCCCCCATCCCTCCCTCCTTCCAGCTCTACCTCCTACCCCAGTGGTCCAAGGAGACTGGGAATGGGGGTTATGATCAGTTCATCACCTGAGGCTTTTCCCCCTGCTCAGGGAGAGGAGTCATTCCCCTGCTGCACTGTGGGGTCCCACCCATGGGAGACAGTTCTCCATGAACTCCTCTGACATGGCTCCATCTCACGAGCAGCAGCTCTCTGTGAACTGCTGCAGTGTGAGTCCATCCCAGGGGCACCAGTCCCCCTCAGACGGCTGCAGTGTGGGTCACTCTTCCATGGGGTGCAGTCCTTCAAGGACAGGCTGCTCCAGCCTGGGAGCAGGGCCCCTCTCTCCATGGACCTCCCATGGGGTCACAGCCTCCTCTCAGGCATCCACCTGCTCCGGTGTGGGGCTCCTTCATGAGCTGTGCGTGGATCTCTGCATCCCCATGGACCTGCATGGGCTGCAGGGCACAGCTGCTTCACCAAGGTCTGCACCATGGGCTGCAAGGGAATCTCAGCTCCTGTGCCTGGAGCACCTCCTCGCCCTCCTTCTCCCCTGACCTTGGTGTCTGCAGAGTTGTTTGTCTCACATGTTCTCACTCTGCTCTTCTCTGGTTGCAACTAAAACTGTGCAAACCCTTTGTTTTTCTTTCCTTAAATTTGTTATCACAGAGGTGTTACCATCATTTCTAATTGGCCCGGCCTTGGCAGGCAGCATATCCATCTTTGGAGCAACCAGGAACTGGCTCTGCCAAGCATGGAAGAAGTTTCCAACAGCTTCTCATAGGTGCCACTCCTGTAGCACCCTCACCCCACTGCCAAAACCAAGCCATGCAAATCCAATACAAATGGTCATAACCAACATCTTGTAAGAGAAAGTAAGGTGGATATAAGAACTTAATTTACACTGCTGTAGAAAGCTTCACATGATAACGTGGAGTAAATAGGATTTATTAGATAAAGGGTTTAGCCTTGGGGATCTGAATTCCACTGGTTAGTCTTTTAATATAATGCCTAGTGCCTCATGGCAACCTATTCAATACAATGAAAATAAAATAAATTGACTGGTAGGAGTCTGTGTTTGTAAGGGCATGAGTGGAGGCCACATATAATTTCAACGTGTCAGTTGCCTTGGGTCTAACTGTAATCCCCAGTGCCTCATCCAAGAAGAAGTGAATACTCCAGTTTATGTACTTTGCTGTGAAAATTACCCACATGGCCTACATGAAAGCTTTAGATTTTGCCATGTTCTAGTCATTGCAGTGGCAGCTGCACTTGGTCTTGCTGGACTACTGTATTTATGTGTGCCAGAGCCACCAGTGTTGTGCATTATTGAAGCATTGATTAGCCTGAACATACTGTTGGACTAGTGTGCTCCAAAGGGCCAGAAGGCTTCCATAATTTTCATGCTTTGAGGAGCATAATGTAGTGACGCTTTGTGGGTGGGTCTGGGCTGGTAACCAGAAAGCCAATACATTTTTGTGTCCTGGGGATGCAGCGATGAAGCATCAGTGCTGGCTAGGTCACTTGGATTAGGTAATCAGGTTGTGCTCCATATGGAATTGTCCACCTGGCTGGTAATGTTGCATTACCTGTAAATCATACAGTCAAAATTCATTCAGTCCCATGCCCTTTCAGAATTTAGTCCATTTTAGACCATGCCAGTCCAGAGGCATAGTTGTCTTACTTTTTGTTCTTCATGAATGGTTTCCTGCTGAATTAAGCTACTGAATTGAGTTTCTTGGGTTGCTAGTTAGGAACTTTGTTCATGCATTTATTTGTTGTAATATGTGTGATTATTTATTATGCCATGCAATTTGACATCTAGTCCAGAAAAGTGGAGTTGCTGAGTTATTCTTTGTAATCATTATATTTCTAAGGCAGGGCCATTAGCTGTAATACAGACTTGTGCTCTGCATTGCAGTAAATTAAGGTGTTGAATACTGTGTTGTTATGTTGTTCATATTGCCCTGTCATTTGTAAATTGTGGGATTTAATTACATCCTAATGATTGTTTTTATATAGCTACAGTAACACTATTAGGCCTTTGTATTACGTTCAGTGCAAACGGAACTGTTTTTCATGATCAAAGCTGATTTTGTCTTTAGACAGGTCAGACTTGTTTTATTCGTTAAACTAAAGGAAGGGATGTGGAAAGGTCCAGTATGTTTCATCTGATGAGAAGGATGTTTATTAGACGTCTCAGACTCTTAAATTCCAAGATTTATTTCAAAAGTTCTTCATGGGAAGTACACAAAAAATCAGATCTACTAAAATACTTTTTTGCTACAGTTTTTCATATTGGAAGGCCAAAACTTTGTTTGCCCTGCAGACTACTCTCTTACCTCTCACATTCAGTAGCAAGAAGATGGTAGTATTATTATTAGTGGGCTGGTTTGGGATGATATTATAGAAAGAAGCAATTGTGAGCAATTCCAAAATGCCAGATCCTCTTTGAGAACTGTTTCTTAAAGCATCATATTTAGGAGGTCCTTAACATCCCATTGCATCTCATGATTGACAGGTAAAGTATTTCCAGAGTTGTTTCTTTCCTTAAACAGAAATAGGTAAAAGGGATTGTTAGTACTTACATTCCACAGAATCATCGAGTTTTCTTGTGAAACTAATGTATTGTACTGCTAGCAGATATTTTTTTCAGATCTGTAAACGTGACAGAATGTGTTATGGGTATGGTAGCAGAGAGGACTGATACACAGTCTGAAAAAACTGACATAGAAAATGGATTTGAAATTTTAACTCAGATGGGAACACACGTTTACCCACAAAAAGACATCTGCTTTACTTTAAGAAGGTATTAATTTGATTGTAAATTTAAGTCTTCGTGGGACAGTTTTGTGCTATTCTGTGCTTCTCTTTATCTATGTCTGGGGGAAAAAGAGACTTGCCTCAGTACTTATTGTCTGTTTAGAGCACCTGTAGCTTAAATGAGAATTTGTCTTTATGCTCAAAGTTTATTCCTGAAGATCTTTCTGTGAGTATGCTAGTGTTTCAAATCAAAGTAGACAGAAGGATAATAGTAGGGGTCGTTTTAGTCTTCCAGGGTGCTGGGGCCTGGATCAGTAAGCTGATTCCTTGTATTCCCCATAAATGTTCCCTTTCCTTAGTCCATTTCATTATACCTTCACACAAAAAGTGCAGTTGAACCAATTCACTTGTTTGGCTTACTGCCGGCACTTTGGAATATGTTCCATCAAAGTCTCATCTTTTAATGCTCCTGTGAACAGTAGTACAGCAGTGCACCATCTGCACCCTAGACTAATTCATCTGATAATGTCTTGGAAACCCAAACATTGTGAAGTCTTAAGCAGACAAGAAGCATAAAGCTTGTCATGTCTCCTGCATTTTTCAGTGAAGCTGTTCTGTAACATCTGCCTGATGCTGGAATAAACCATGCAATTAATCTAACAGTCCTAATGACAAAGGGATGTGAGAGATCAGAAGCAAGCATATAAGGTTACCCCGTAGTCTTCAGCAGCCATATGTTGAAATCTCTTTCGTGCAAGGCACAGTTCAGGCATGGAGTATGCAGTTTCACAGTCTAGGTACAGTTTCTCTGCCACAGAGCTGAAATATGAGTCAGTATATCCGTAGACTGCTGTCAACAGATAGGTTTTATGTGTCCAACCTACCATGGATGACATCTGTTCTGTGGAGTTTTGCAGGGCATTGTGTCACTTGGCTTTGGGGGTGTTGGATGGGTACCTGCGTTAGGGGTTGTATTCTGCCTCCATGGGAGAGTCTCCTGAAAAACTGAAGATTACATCAGATGTACAGGCTTTGAATGAAATCTATAGAATGTGAAGGGCACATATCTCCGTGGCCCAGAACAGCTACGTGCTACATCTACGTGACTCTAGACAGAATCTGCTTCACTGAATTACATTGGAATGATATGGCTTTCATGGCCCCCACACAATTTCAGAAGCACCCTCACTTTACATTTTTATTGTATTCACAAGACTTACCAGTATGTTTATAATACAGTAAATCTCAGTTAACCCGTTAGACCGGTCTGGATGGATTTCTGAAAGATATTTTTGTTGAAATATAGGCATGACCATTTTACTGCTGTGAGGTTAATTTGTCTGCTTCTGTTCAATACAATGATTGAAAGATATTTGAATCTGAATGTATGATTGCATTGCAAGTCTGTCTTTTTCCATATTTAGGACATTTGAACATTTTGTCTGTTGTTTTGACTACTTCTTTTTACTTTCAGTAAGTAGTGGAAAATACAGTGCCGCTGTCCATAATTGTTTTGCAATAAAGAAGTTGGGGCTGAAAGAAACAGAAGAATGATGACGCTTAGCAGAATTTGGAAAATCCTGATTTTCTGGCAGTAGTAGGTTATTCCATTGTAGTTATAACTGGTGTTATACAGTATTTGGAGATTCTCCTGTATTTTATCGTGTCCCTTTATAGTGAAATTGTTCTCTAAATTCATATATCACTTATATCACACTTTTCATGTAATTTTAATCAGGTGTATTAAAGAACGAATAACAGAATGAGTAGTGCTTTTTATCTTGAATTTCATGAGTGCCACATCAGTATGGCTCTGACCTAAATGAAGCTAATGTAGTTTTATTTTAGAGCAGTCAGGTGAAGAATTGCATGATAGGTTCTAGTCTTACAGGCTGTCTGACTTTGTAGTACGTTGTCCTGTTGTTAAAACAGGAAGTCCACAAGACGAATAATCCTCTAATTGCATGTACTCCCACATGCATACAGTAATTTAATAATTGAACCTGTCTGAACATGATTATATAAAGGGCAGCAAATGTAGGTGGTTTACACTACATTTTTATATTTGCCTGATTGTTTTCCGTAGTTGAACCTAGGCTTAGAAACACAGTAGAGACAAAATGGGGTGTGGTCAGCAGTGTTTGATTTAGTGCCTGCCTGTCATCCTTTTGATTTGCTGTTTAACTGACACTTAAACCAAAGCCTGATGCCGTTCCTGGATGAGTAAAGGAGAAAGGAAAAAAGTGTAAGATGACAAAGAGGGTGTTTTGAAGTGAAGAAAGGAATAGAAGGTATAGAAATTCCTCTCAGAGAAGGAATACAGAAAAGCATTTCAGAATTTGGTCTGATCTTACAGCATCAGTGAGATGTGTATTTTCTGCAGGTGAAGCATTGTGGGAGAAGGTGTCTGTTAATTGCCATCCAATTGGCTGTAATCATGACCACTGCAGATATACCTCCTGTGTTTTGCACCTTGGTACTCAGGTATTATTAATGGCTTCTAAAGAAATACCTATAGTTGAAGTTTCCACCACTGGACACCAGTGGTGGTTTCAACACAGTGACTGCCTCAGAAAACTGCTTGCTTAGAACCTTGTTTTTGTGGCTTGCTATCCTGGATTCTCACTCATTTTTGGACTTCAGTACCTGCTGTGCTAGGATGGGGATTCAGTCTTCTCAGTCACCTGGGTGGCATTCTTTTCAGAGAGCAGATGTATTATTATCTGGGAGTACTCTTGGGATCTGTGGTGATTGCTGCCTCAAAAATTCTGATGGCATCTGCCTCTCTAATAGCAGATATTGTGTGTGATACAGCTGGGTATACTCAAATAATTTGGGACGGGATCAAAACCATAAATGTATGGAATGCATGAGTGGCAAAAGATGTAATTGAAATGGGATGAAGAATAGCAAGGTAGCAATGCAATTTCCTAAGCATTTGTTATGTAGCAATTAGAATGATGAAAGCATCCTAGAGGAAGTAGGTCTAAGGTTGTTTTGGGTTCATGCCAATATAGGAATAAATTATAAGTGCTAAAATCTGTGTGAGTTTAATCAGTATCTTCAGTATTGTTAAAGATTCAACCAATTTCTAATGGATGAAATAAAATGTTAGAATAAATATAATAGAGCTGTGTAACACAAGTGCTAAATATATATTGAAAGAAAGATCTCAACACCATTATTTGTATGTGTTGAAGAAGGTTTGTTTCTGGCAGGAAGCAGGGGAGGGAAGGAGACAGAGAGCCTGAGCATGGGGACTGTCAAAAATACGGCAGATACTCTTGTTTCTGTTATGATGTGAGAGAGGGCATGGCTTCTAGGCCATGGTCTGGATGCATTGGTGAAAAGGCAGTTGCTGATCCAAGTGCTTCCCATTTGGACGAATGCACAGAAGTGAGGAGAAAACTGCAGTAGAATAGAAACCTCAGGCACTAATAAAGCAGTAAGTGATGTTTTGGAAGGATATTCTTGTTGTTGTTTTTCTGCAGTTAAATACAATTGAATTGAATGTATGAATTATTATTTGTGTAAGGATTGCCAAATTACCTGCAAAGATTGTATCTTGAAATCTCCCTGGGTTTTTTTTAAGTCAGTGTTTCAGCAGCGGAATATTAACTGATAATAAAGTGCCAGATATTCAGGTTCTCAAACTGGGGGCGATCTGTTAAAAGGATAAGATGGAGAATGAGTGCAGATGGAGTGCGGGTAGTGCAGATAGTACAAGGCTGTTTATGTGAATGACTTCTCCGCCATTTTAGTGGCTTTTCCTTCTGATCTCACATGTTTTCTCTCTTCAGTGGTCTTCTGGCTTTTGGGCTTTTTTTGGGTTGGGTTTTTTTGTTTGGTTATTTGGGGGGATGGGGAGGCAGAGAGGGAATGCCTTGGGGTGGTGGTTTTGTTTGTTGGTTTGGTTTTGGTGCTTTTTGTTGGTTTTGGTGGTGGTGGATTGGGGGTTTGGGGTTTTCTTGCTATAATACCTCTGCTTCTGATGTCTTTAAGTGTCGTGTGACTGTGCCAGTCTTATGAAATATTACTTTGAGGGAACAGGAATCTTACTGGTGAATCAGTTATGTGTTTAGTGATATACTGAAGATGCTGTGAATTTCTCCACTGCTGTAATCACAGTAACCACCTGTTGGTCTGGATGTGTGCTTGATAAGACAGTCTGTCCTGCGATATATGCTTCTCAGCATCTACAATGTCGTAGTTAAAAAGTGCCAAGATTTTGATGCTCTTAACAGTTCCCACTAAAATTCTAATGTGAAGCTGTGGGATGAGATATGGTGGAAAGTGGCCTTAAGGTTCCAAGGGCCCTTGAAGAAATATCACCCCAGAACTGCCCTAACAATCTTTTAATTATATTAGCAAATAAAATTTTTAATGGTGTTGCGCTAATTGGGACCTGAGACAAACGAAGACCTTCCTGTTCAGTCACAGCATGTGCTACACACAAATGTACAAGTAGAAAGACGAAGCTGCCAGGCTTTCCTTTTTCTTGGTCAAAAACTGTTGGGGACATGATGTGGGCAACATGCTGCATAAATGAGTTCTGTAGGAGGAGGCTTAGCCGCCTGACAACTCCTGCATTCAAACTGTGCCAACTTTCCAGTCAATTTTTTATGAAAATCAGGAATTGACTTGTTTACAGCTAAACTGAGCAGTGCCAGGCTATGGGGAACCACTCTATTGCAATGCAGATGGCCCCTTCCAGAGCTTGCTTTCACTGTATGCTGGCAGCTGTGGCTGAACAGACGACAAGGAGCACGCATTTATTTTGCTTCAGAGTAAACTGCTTGCTATGATCATGGGGGAAAGAGCTCACCTTAACCCTTCTTGTTGGTTATGTACATCATATTCTGTACGAATAATGAGTTTTGTTCCTTTTTTGTAGTATTGGGTATTTTTTGGAAACATCTGTGGGCAACTTGGTTTGAAAAGCAAGATCCTTAACTTACAGTGAAGTTAGTTTTCCTCTATTTATATGTTTTAAGAGCTTCGTCCTATAGCTCTGTTCCAGTAAATTTTTTGTGTGCATGGTTAGAAGGAGAGCTAGAACTGTGTGAGAGTTGCTCTGACCACAAAGTGTAAAAAGTAATCAAATACTGTACTTCTGCCTATAAAGTGCTTTACCACAGGGATAAATTTATATTAAAAACTACCCAAATTCTTCTTTCAGTTTGTGAGTAGTTTTGTTTGCTTGTTAAATTCCTTCTGAAGCACACCATGGGTTAAGCAGTATGCAGAAAAGGCTTTCAAAGTAGTTTAGTTCACTAGAAAGGTAAAGCGGAGTTATAAACTGGGAAGTTACTTTCCAGTGTGTAGGGGGAACAAGGCAGTTCCACAGTTGGTCCCTGGAGCATACTGCTAGGGCATTGCTCCTCTCGTGCTGGTACTTCATGGTCTGTGCAGAGCTATGCAGTCAATACAGTCCTCGCTATTTACTATCTGCTAAACTGTATTAAATGACAGCACATTTTTGCGGTCCTAAACTCTCCCCAGGTGAAAAATCCTTGTTACAGCAACAGTAAGTTGTATTGTCAGTTGGAGAGGAGGCTGGCATTCCTCAGAGGAGGTAGTTAATGATGCTGAAGTGTTCTTTCTGATATTAATTGTTTGATATGTGATGTCTCTGACTTCCTTTACATGCTTTCATATTTCAGGTATCACAGATGGCAAGGAAAACAGGTTTTTTCATCCAAGCGAGTCCTTCAAGACTGCTGATTTAGAGCTCTGAAGTGTGGATGGTTGCCGCACCCCAGGTATTTTATCTAGCAGATTCTTTTTCTTTTCCCCCTGTGCATGGTAGTGTCCTGCCAATTGACAGAGGCGCTTAAAAGATCACAGATACCAATGGAAAGAATGTTCTTATTTTACTATGAATACTAAGGCAACACAAAAGTCAAATGATACATCCAATAAAACTACGCATGTGGCTTTAGTAGCAAGCAAAAATAAGCAAGGTGATACACCTAATCATTAGTATATGCGAGAAAGGATAGTGATGGAGAAAGAGAAATCACCATTTGCCTGAATAGTTTACCATCATCCAGAGTCTGCAGCCGCTGGTGAGCCCTGTTTTACAGCGAGGACGGGGAGAACCCTCCCTGGCAATTGGGAAAACCCTATGCGGTGCGTCCACCCGTAGGTGAGGTCTCCAAATTTGCCCCGAAAGTTGGCCCAGCTGTTATAGGCTCAAATCAGCAAGTCAAAGTAACTTGATTGTATGTTTAGCACAGAAACACTTGGACTTGATGGCACACTTTGTGACCAGCCAGGGCCAGGGCTTGGCCAGAGCCTGGGCCTTGACTGAGAGGGCTTTCCCCTCAAATACCCTACGAAGAAGCCTCTATTCCTGTCCCTTGAGAAAGTTTCTTAAAATGATACATTTCTTGCAGATAACTACACAAGGTTATAAAGAGCTAGCATAAGTGTCTTTGTAATCTATTTTTAGCTAAATAATACTGATGGTGTTAGTCACGTAGTGCCCAGGATCCATCTTGTAAGTCAACTCTGGCTGAGGCCTGCTGCTCAGGCCTCAGCACATCATCATGGTATAGTTAGAACCTGTCATAAAAGACTAGAAGCCAGTTTCTATCACTTTTGACGCAAGTATAAGCCAGGAGCAGTTCTGCTGGCATTACTATGATACAACAGTAAACTGCAAAGTATCTCTTATCAAGAGACAGATTTAGTTTTATGTGTAATGTAGCACAGGTTTCAAGGAGCTGTGATTCAGTCTGACCCATACCACAACATTCTTCACAGTGTTTCAGCTCTGAAGCAATTCTCCCAAGACCAATGAGATAATGAAACTGAAAGCGTTTTTCATTCTTGCTCAGTGAAAACTGTCCTAGAAATGAATGTGGTGACTGGCAAGGCAAGTTACATTGTCTGTGCTTTAAAAATGGTGAGATTTTGCTCATCATTTGTTGTTGAAGCTATCTGATGACTTTTCATTTTGTTAATGTTATGCAATTTTGAAGCAATAGCTTTGATTTGTAAGGTACCCCCTACAAAATTTTAATTGACAGCATGTGATTTGGGATGAAATGACAAACCTCTTGTCATGATTATTGATTCAAACACAGTACAGGAAGTGCTGGAAGTCTATAGGTAATTGAGTTCCTGCAATGGCTTAGTGATTCAGTCCTAAGAAAAGGAGTGGTCATCCTACCATTAACTCCTGCCACTTTATTGCCTAAGCAGAAGAGATGCTTTTAGAGCCCACAGACTTGTCTAGAACTTTCCAATCAGCATCAGCCTCTGAAGTATCCAAACCTAAAATGTCTGTATTTAATCTCTACTGAAAATAAGGTGAGCCTGTTCTTTTGTCTCCTGTGAGTAAAGGGAAAGCTTCTTTTTTCCAAGGAAGTAATGGTGATGTTGTTTGTAAATGTTCAGAAAAGCCTAAATTCTTATTCCTTTGTTCATTTCTATTAGCTTTTGAGTAAAAACAATGGTTAATTACATAGCAAATACCATCAAGAGCCAGGATGCAAAAAAAGTATTTCATGGTGTTGATTCACTACAATATTTTTGTTAAGTTTGGGTCTTACACTTTTCTGTTTTGCATTCTTTCATGTGAAAATGCATGAGAAGGCAAGTCCATTCATCCCCTGGCATTGCACAGCCTTCAGTCACATTTTCAGACAGAGAAAGAGAGAAAAAAATAAGCTGTCATCAGAGCTGTGTCTCTTAAGAGAAGTTAAGCAGTGAGATCTGCTTCTACAAGCCAGCTTTGTATTTTTGTATTGTGTAAAGTTACAGAAAGATTAAAGGGGAAGCTTTTATTTAGGAATTTATGTATGATTTATTTTATATTTTATTTGGCTTTTATTGCAAGATACCGAACAGAAGATTCTTCAGACAGGAAATGTATAGGAAATTTCTTGCTTGTTCTGATTCTGCCCTAATGAGTTAAAGAATAGTTTCATCTGGCTGCACAGTAATCTTTTGGATGAGTCTTTGAGATTAATTTTACCAGGATGTGTGTGTGCTTCCACAGACACCTTCAACATTAACATAAGACTTGAGATAGTGGGTTGTTTGCTGGATGTTTTGGTTGAATTTTCTCTGCAATAATAGATTTTATGCAGACTTCCTGAATGTATGGAGAGGAGTGGAAAAGAGTATTTAACACGATTAATTATGTTTGTGTATTCAGTAGAAAATAGCTTATAAAATGTAGTGTGTTCTATTTTTCTTGAAGGAGGTTTAATTGCAGTGAGTACTGTGCTTCAAAATGTCTCTTGAAGATGAGTTTTATTTGGTACTCAGCTTGTTGTTTTAAATAAAACTCCTTACATATTCTGGTAAATATTTGGCGGTGACGAAGTGAGTCAAAGTAACCACATAAGAGCACCAGGTGTATTACAGTGAGGGAAAAAGTAGTTACCAGAGCTGTTCAATTCTGGAATTAACCTGCTTATTATTGCAAACTGGGACATTGGCTCCATGCCATGTCCAAGTGCGTCAGTCACAGGCTCAGTCTATGCAGCAGTGCTCACATACATTTGGAAAGGCTTTTAAATAAATGGCCAGCTGCCACGGGGTATCTGAGAGCTGGAGGTTATGGGTCTTAGTAAAAAACAACGAACTGTACAGCAAAACTGACTCTTTAAAAGTACCTTCATTTCCTGCCAATGACACATAACTGTTCTAAAGCTACTTTTGCTTAAAGTCTTTTTTCCCTGACTTTTGTCAGCTTTCAGAATCTCTGGATTGGAATATTCATGATCTCGGTCTTTGAATATTACTCAAGGGGAATGTCGGATATGACAATGATCCCCCTGGAGTTCTTTCCCAGACTTCTCGGATTTTGCAGATATGGAAAAAACGACTGTTTATAAGGTCATGATTGGAGTATCCCTCCATCATGACATCAGAAAAAGTTAAAACAAGTAGTAGTTAAAACTTCTCTGCTGATTGTAACTGCTGCTTGCCAACAAATGAGCTCGCATGCTAATCTTTCACATATTTGGGAGAGGATTTTTTATGGCACTTACATTCTGTTGTGTGGACAGATGGGCTAGCACACCAGATTTATTTTTGCTAAGGTAGGTGTTGCTTTCTTGTGGTTATTAAGAAAAAAACAACACCTTTTTCTCTTCCTTTTTGCCCCTCAGCAAAGCCTTGGGCAACTGTCTTCAGAAGAATTTAGTGCTAGGCGCATACCAACTAGTAAAATATTCACGGACATGATTTCTGTTGAGGGAAACAGTGGAACACAGATAATTCCATAAGAATTGGCCATCATTGGCGGAGGACTTTTGTATTGCTGTGCAAAGTTATGACATACTGTATTATTTAAATACTGCACAGAATGAAATGTTTATTCTCTATCTTTATTCATAAAATCTTCAGTTCTAAAACAAAAGTCTAATTGAAACAGCACCTATCTATCCTATCACTCCTAATTGCCTACAATTAGTCATGATATACTCTTTTTCATGAATATATGAGAGCAAGGAGAGCTGTAATGCAGTAATTTATTTGTTCAGACAGGTTCACTGTTAAAACCATTCCATTGCCAGAGTAGGTTAGATGGAACAACACAAAGTCTGTGCTCTTGCTTTTGTAAGAACAATGCAAAGAATTCCCCTGTAAAGATGAATAGAGCTATAAAAAAGTGGCAGCTTCACAATTGCTTTCTAATAGTTTTCTACACAGTCGAATCAAAAACTAAGTCCACTACTGAATTTCTGAAGGTGAATCAATAAAAGTAATGAGGCCCATAGTTCTGTAAGAAGCAGGAATTATTTCTGCAGTTATTGAGTAGTTAACTGTAGTGCTGTAGTTATCCCTCTGACTAGGTTCTGTGAGGTTTGCGAAAGCAAACACCTCAATAATTTAAAACCGAGAACAAGTACGGATAAGTTTTGCTTGCTGATTTCTTCTTCCCACAGACAAGAGCACTGAAGCTATGGCAAATGCTTAGATGCCCCATTTTTAGCTCTAGGTGCAGTTAGATAAAGTTTCTAAATTGTCACACAGTATTTTTTCTACTAAACTTATATGCACATTTTGTATATTATGCAGTGACTGTAAAAGTGCAGCAAAGTGAAAAGGTTGGTTTTAAAATTTGAAGATTATACAAGATTTATTGAATTCCCATCTTTATAACTTAAGAGCCTCTATTTGGGTGGATATATAAAAAGAACAGACCAGTTAATTCTTTAATACTTAAAAAAATGAGGCACTTAAAAAAAATTTCAAATCTTCATCAAGTTATGGGTTGGTCAGTTTATAAAGCTAACTTGTTAGATGTTATTTTTCATCTTATAATTGCTGGAAAATTCTGGTAAAACAGTGACAAATTGACAAGATCAGACCTGAGTTTGCCGCTCATGTATATTGTTTCTATATCCCTAGGGACATGAAGCCTTTCAGAGAGGCTTACAAGATGAAGAGTTAATAAATTTCTCTGAAGTTGATACAAGCTGCTCTGGGAAAAAGAGCAGGGCCTGGAGAGCCTGTGATAGAGAACAACTATTTTCAGATACCTGCATTAAATCTCAGATGTGCTTTCCTGCCAGCTGCTGCAAGACAGAAGATTAGCAGACATGTCCATAGCACTCAAGCAAGTCTTTAATAAAGACAAGACTTTCCGCCCAAAACGCAAGTTTGAACCTGGAACTCAGAGGTTTGAACTTCACAAACGAGCACAGGCATCTCTGAACTCAGGTGTGGACTTGAAAGCAGCTGTGCAGTTGCCCAGTGGAGAAGACCAAAATGATTGGGTGGCTGTTCATGTTGTTGACTTCTTCAATAGGATCAACCTCATTTATGGAACTATCTGTGAGTTCTGCACAGAGAGGACCTGCCCAGTGATGTCTGGAGGCCCTAAGTATGAGTACCGATGGCAGGATGACTTAAAGTACAAGAAGCCCACTGCATTGCCAGCGCCGCAATATATGAATCTCCTCATGGACTGGATCGAGGTGCAAATCAACAATGAAGATATATTTCCTACAAGTGTAGGTAAGTACAAGGAAGAAGTCCTAAAGCATAAATGGCCTTTCATTCTTGTACTAAGCATATTCTCTTCCCACCTTCATTTTTAGGGACATTCAAGCTGCTTAACAGCAGGTGGGGGGGAGGAATGATCAGAAATAGTGTGCAGTGTATGAAATGTTAAGTGTAGGTATGGTGGGGTTTGTTAGCCTTGTTAGTCTCTCTTGAGCCTCTCGGGTTAATCATGGAGGATGATCAGCATTACATTAATACCTTCTTGAAAGTTAATCAAATTTGTAAGGCTTTTCACTTTGCATGTCTACTTAGACAGATACAGAATGGATGGAAAGCAAAACTAGTAAAAGTTCTCTCCTAGTGTGTATGTCTATGTACAAGATAAAAGAGAATCAGGAATGCAGTGAACTTTGCCCGCCCTCACTTGATTTCTCATCCAAAACATAGAAGTTGGGAAGTGGATTATTCTCCAAAGTATTGTTTTCAGTATGGTATATAACTAATAACTGTTGCTATTATTTAAGCAGACATCCCAGATGAGAGAGCTGTTAAGAGCTTCACAAATTCCCTTTTATAATATTCTCTCTGAAGGGTGGAATGAGTAGGTTGAAGTATCCTTGCTTAAACAGTTCCCTCTGGATAAGGACAACTTTGCAGAAGAGTTCATTGTGTAGTGTAGACAACAAATCTTTAGCTGTGGCTGCATGCAACTGTCCTGGGGTGGCATAATGATATCTTGTATTCCCTATCGTTTTGTAAGCTTGACCAGAAATATGGTCCTGTAGCTTTAACTGTGTCCCGCAGCTGGGAGCTCTGCCGCCAGCGCGGGATGTTTTGAAACTTTCCCCAGCTCTCCTACGGGGGAGTGAGAAGGAAGGGACACTTTTTTTTTTTTTTCCTCAGTCAGTTGCTGCTGCTGGTGGCTGGTGCTACTGGTGTAGCTGCTGCTTGGGTTTTTTTTTCCTCCCTGGGATTGTTTTTCATCGTTTTGGACCCTTTTCTTCGACTTGCTTTCTCATCCGAGAACCTGAGGAGCCCCGGGGGACAGCGGACGAGGGTCGTCCAGGGAGCCACCGGAGGAACTTCACCTAGCCCTTCGGGGCCCCCCCCCCACCCCAGAAAGGGGAAGCTACGCCTGAGGAAAAGGACACTAAGTTCATCAGCTGTTTGTTCAGGTTTTCTGACCCCTTTTCCCCTTTCCCTTTCCACTGTGTGGTCTGTTAATTAAACAGTTCTTTCCACTTTAGGCTGAGATATTCTGTGTTGTGGGGGGAGGGGTGCCAGAAACCTCTGCGGTGGGGGAGGCACCTGCTCGGAGTGCTTTCCATCTAGGATATTTGTCTCTAATCCAAGACAGCAACAAATAAAAAGAAGTTATACCTTAGAAAAGTCAATGTACTTGCATGATTTCTAGCAGTTTTAGTTAATGGGTCTTGATTTATTTCTTTCAAATGGAAAAGCTGGGAGCTTGTAGGAAACGTGAGTTGTCGTTTATTAGTTGGCCCAGATGAGCAACAAACAATAAGAATGCCATATGTTCAGATTAGTTCAGCCCCATGTTTTGGAGTTTATATGCAGCTAGAGCCTGCAGCTAATTGGTAGATGATGCATAAAGAGGCTGTGTCTATCAGTGTTTCCAGATCTTTGAAATACCTTACTCTTGGCCTTGATGCCTGGCTGTCTGGATAGCCTGTGGTTTGTTTCTCGGTTGCTATCACTTTTCTGTTCTACTCTAACAGGTAGAAAGGATGCATTAACTGCATTTTTTATCTGGACTTTGATAACACAGCAAGAAGAAGGAGGATTTCAGAGGAAGCGGTATCATATATTTTGAGTAGTGAAAAATGGGTTTGATTTTTCAAGCATTTGTTGGTTTATGTTTCTTCAGGGTAAATGATTTTTGGAGTGGAAGGTTGGTTAAAGGTGCACAGAAGTAGGTCATTTTGGTTCCATTGGTGTTTCTGCAGGCTTTTGTTATGCCAAGTTTCTACCTTTGAGTATTCCAGTGTTGTTCTGTTTTCTTATGTTCCTGTTTGTATATGTAGTACGTGTTGTCTGTCAGCAAATACGGGGAGCAAGTGGCACACTGGAGTGCTGATGGGTTTTACTGAACCAATTAATAATCTCTAATACACAAGCATTCAGCCCTAGATGCTCCCCCATTATATTTGTAGTAAGATAACTCTGAAGGAACCTTTATCCTGATGGCTTACCTATTGTAAGCTAAGTATGAAATCAGTAAACACTCTCAATCTACAGGTTTTCTCCTCCCAGCAGCTTCTGCTGTTGTCAATTAAATCAAACATGAAGAAACTGAAGAAGGGGAGAGGCATCTGGTGTCTAGAATGGGGCTGGATTCTGATAAAAGTCAAAACAGGAAATCTCAATATTCCTGAAAATCTTTGTCTCACTCAGAATTGACCCAAAGGAAAGGGAAAATTCTGCTTGTATTGGACTGTGCTGTATTCATATTACAGACTGAGATGACTAGACAGTCCCATAAACAGATTTTATAGATGTGTTTGGAGCATTATTCCA
Source organism: Origma solitaria (assembly GCA_013397895.1). Classification (NCBI taxonomy): domain Eukaryota; kingdom Metazoa; phylum Chordata; class Aves; order Passeriformes; family Acanthizidae; genus Origma; species Origma solitaria. The sequence goes on from VZRL01006372.1 coordinate 337,577, forward strand.
TAGAGTTGTACTCCCATTCTTTTCTCCCCTCCTCTTCAGCCTTCGTTGCAGATACCATGCTGGCCCCCTACATATTTCTCATTATCTTTTTGATTTACCACTTTTTGTATGACACTGTTGATAAAATTGTTTGGGATGCCTTAGATCTTTCAATTCAGAACAGATATATGCTGTGTTGAATTTGGTGTTCTGGGTGTCTCTAACGTGAACAAGTACCTTCTCAGGCACTCAAAACCAAAAAAGTGGAGTTTGGGTCTGTTCCTTGGGTGAGTTGCCTTTTAAAAAAATCTTTTTGATTTATTTGCATGTCAGTCCTGTATTTGGATATAATACTACCTGCCAGCCTATCTGAGTACTGCTTATAAAGCTGTTGAATGAAATGCAGTTACTGGGCATGTATATTGTTACTTGTTCAGTATTTCACAAGTAATCAGAGAGGAAACTTCCGTTGCCATGTTGGGTACTGGTTGTTCCTACCTGTTTTGCAGCAGCCTTTGGTTAGGTGAACCATAGACATAGTACTAATTAAAATCTCTATTTTCATTCATATAAATTAATGGCAATGAATATGACAATTTTTCATTCTTCAAAGCAGCTGAAATAGATCTTGAAATTATACAGTCAGAAAACAAAACAGGCTTATGTATACCCTAATAGGACAACAGTTTTAAAGTGTTGAGTGGCTTTTAGTCTGCAGATAATTTTTCTGGGAAAAAATATATGTCCGGTCAATGATATTTGGGCTGACTTTTCCATTAAAAAATAAGTTTGGTGAAAATTTCGAGAGTGAGATTTTTAAGAGCTGTTCACAGAAACCTTGAACTCACTTTTCTCAGCTTAATCCTATTAGACTTCTTTCATTTGGCATGTCTCATACAAACTGTCTGAAAAGGGATTTCAAATACTGTGATTAAGTGCAGCTTTCACTGAGGAGCTAGTTTCAAGTAAAATAATTTCAGAGTACAGATAGCCAGGTTTGGTGAAATCTTGCATTTTGTGGTGGTGATGTTCCTCTGTGGTTAAAACAAAAGACCATGAATGCAGTTGAGTTATAAATTGTTATAAATTGTTAAAAAATGTTATATTTAACCCTCTCAGTGTTTATACTGGCACAATGGCCTCTGGCCTCTTACCAGTCAACCTGTGGTCTGGTACTTCCTCTCTGCTTTTTCCAGTTTTTCTGTTTTATTCATTTTCTGCTAAAGACCCTCTTCCCTCAATCACTCTCCCACTGATACCAAGCAGGTTGTATGAAGTGGAAGAACTTTCAAGAATTGTGTGCAGGTGATAAAAGCAGGTGTTGAATATCAGGTGTGAGAACTGTAGGCATGTAGTGAGAACTACCTTGCGGTGAGAACTGCTTGTTTGCCTCGGTTGACAGGCATCAATTCTAGATCAAAACAAGCAGGAACTCAAAACAGTGGTATGTGACTTCCCACAGGTGGTGTTATTGCAAGATGTTGTTCTAACAATAGGTAGCCAATGACATTGTGGGGTGGTGAATTGAGAGCCAATCGATGTGTGACATGAATGTTAGACATAGTATAAAAGAGGCCTAACAAAGTAAAGAGTAGTTCCTTCCTTTAACCAGAAGCTGTTGTTGTGAGTTTTTATGTGTCATATCCATCTCAACAGGGACAATCAGGGTCACTTCTTTGAATAGCAAAACTTTAAGGACTGTGTTTGTAAAATGACCTCACATTCTGTAGAGAATTGCAAACATGATTACATTCTTGTTATTATTTTCATTATTATCAGTTTCATTTCCCATTTTAGTGGGTTTAAGTGATGTAAGAGGCTGACAGCTCTGGAAACAAGTTCTGTAGATAACCACACACAGGCCTGTCTCAGTCATCAGTGAGTGAGAATGCAGTAAGAGAGCAGAGGAGATTCTGTGTGCCTGCTCAGGCATTCCAGTGAAGCTGCCCATCCCCAACATGAATTTTTTTCTAATGTGCTTGTAATTTTTTTTGCTTTAGGGTAAATTATTTTTCTTGGGTAAATACTAGATTCTCTTTGGGGCACCTAGTAGTCTCACTGTGTAACACTTTTCACTTTTTCTTTTTACCAACTTTTGGTAAACAGTCTGAAGAAATAATTTGGAGTGGAAAGCAGTAGATCCTTGCAGTTTTTGTTGAACTGTAGTTGTCAGCTTTCACCATATGAGTTTTGGCGGTGTTAAAAAAGGAGCTAAGGAAGAAAGCTGCTCTATTCTTCTATGCTCCCTTTAAATTCTATTCCCCAAACATGATAAATTCAGTTGCTTTGGGTTCTTTCCCTTAGTCATTGCAACCTTAAATTGGGAGAAATTCTGTCTTGTTTGCATCTTCAGTGAATGGAATGCTGAGGGTTTTTTTTTTTGTTGTAGCAGTCACTGGGAAAGATACACAGGAATTTAAGGCCACAGGGAATTATGTAATTTATTCTAATCTGACCTCCTGCATAACACAGGCCAGAGAACATCACCACATGATTTCTTCATCACGTCCACTGATTGAAATGAGAAGATGGTCAAAAGACAGAAAATTTTGCTGAAATTAGCAGGAAATTAACTTCTTTTTGACATAATTATTTTTTTTCCCAATGAAGAAAATAAAGCAGTTGAGAGAGAACCCAGAGAGTCTGAGCCATCTACATCCCTCAGGGTTTTCAAGACCAGGCAAAATAAAGCCCTGAGCAGTCTGATCTGATGGGATGCAGACTTCCCAAAGTCAGTGCTAGCCTTAATTATCCTGTGACTCTTAATTCTGATTTCAGCACTGTCAGGCTGCCTAAAGAACTAAAAAAGGTAAATCGATTGAAAACTGATTAAGCAGTTTCAGAAATTGCAGTTTATCCTTCCCACTTCCTCAGTGTACCCCCTTGATCTGTTGCTAGGTTTACCATTTGAGGTACATAAATGTTCACTGCCAGCTCAGACATATGAATTAACCCATTCTTCTGTCTAGTTCTGATGGTAATAGAAAATGTATGCACTAGAAAGTAAGTGCAAATCTGTTAGCATATTCTCTGCTTTTCCATTAGAAGGATTTGGCACTGCTGGTACAAAGGAATGCTGTCTCACTTGGAGAATGCATATTTGGGAGTCTGATGCCTTGTGTGATGTGTTTTCAGTATTATGGAAGTCATTAAGGGCTAAAAAACACTTTTGCTAACAGATTGAAAAGCAGGCCTCTGTGGCTTTCTTCTTCAATTCTCCACTTCTCAAATTTGGGGGGAAAGAAAAGAAAGGTATCAGCTTAAGTGCTGGCATGAATGGTGGTGGAGGGAAAATTTGTGGGGAGAGGGATGTGTTAGCTGGCTCTTCAAAAGTCTCAGGATCTCTGCCACTGTGACACTGGTTTTGGAGGAAGAAAGAAGTGTAGAACATCTGCAAGAAGCAGTGTCCCGTGTGGGAACTGGGGTGGTCTGTCCAGTAGCTGCCATCTCCCTTGTTCTTGAGGAATTTAGCTTTCCAGCACATCGTGATTGCATACTCTGTGCGACACTACTTAAATTAGTTTCTCAGAGAATCAGCAATGCCACAACCACAAATTCTACCCTAACTGAACTTTTGACCACTTCTCTTTATCCACCTTCACAGTACAGCTAATGTCTACATCAGTTTGAGTCTATGGTGTGCTGGGGTTGAGTTTATGCCCAACTCAAAAGGTGTGGGAAATGTGATACCTTGAACATGCTTTGCCTTGGAAAGTGGGTTTTTGTGAACTGAGTACTCTGCATTCTGCAGTGGTGTGTGCATTCCTGCCCCTGATGAACAAGGAGATTAGTTCCTTTTGTGAAACCTTATCAAATAGACTTTGTGTCATAGGCTGCAAAGCAGAATGTGTGTAGGAGAAGAATTTACATATCATAATGACTTTGCTGGTTCATTGTTTGGAGCACAAAATAAGATTCACAGGAATCGGTTTTTTTAGTGACTGCTTTTTGTTTATGTTTACTTTGCCAAATTGTAGTTGTTATTTAAGCTCAGAAGTCTTACAGAAAATTCATAATAGTCCCTACTTTGAGAAGTGTATTTTCCTCCTTAAGGTCAATCTTTTGAGGACAACACTATTGGTACTTTGGTGCATGTTTTATGGAGAATCAGGACAAGGGAAGATATGTGTCAGGGGGTTGTCAGCTGCCCCAGACATATGGTAACAATCATCAGAATGAAGTGTGGTCATAGAGGTATAAAAATAAAATAATTTAATTTGTTTAAAGTACAATCTCAATTTGACTTCACTGTTGAGTGGCTGAAGTGCCACTTAGTGTGGCTCTAAGGGAACTTTTGGAAAGCCTAAATTCAGGACAGATCAGAAGACTTCAGGCAGAAACATCAATACAACCTTTAAGTTTGGCCATCTTCTTTCAAACAGAATTTTGTCCTTCTGAATTCACAGAGTATGTAAATAGAGCAAAATCAGAAACCTTAGGAGGGGGAAAACTTACTAGTTGTTTTTAAATGAGGTTCTCATGTCTTTTACAGTTTTTCTTTTTGAGGAAAGCCAAGTATGTATGTGGAAAACACATGGTTAAAAAAGCATTATGTGGATTAAAGCCATGTGTGAGCCTTTGTGTCAAAAATAGTGTGGCCAGCAGGACCGGGGCAGTGATCTTCCCTCCGTACTTGGCACTGCTGAGGTCCCACCTTGAATCCTGTGTCCAGTTCTGGGCCCCTTACTACAAGGACATTGAGGTGCTGGGGCAAGTCCAGAGAAGGGCAATAGAGCTGGTGAAGTCTTGTGTGGAGTGGCTGAGGGAGCTGGGGTTGTTTAGTCTGGAGAAAAAGAGTCTGAGAGGGGCATCACTCTCTACAACCACCTGACAGGAGGCTGTAGGCAGGTAGGGGTCAGCTTCTGCTCACAGGTAATCCTCAACCAGACAAGAGGAAATAGTTTCAAGTCGTGCCAGGAGAAGTTTTGATTTACTATTGGGAAAAATCTCTGCATGAAAAGCGTTGTTAAGCCTTGGAACAGGCTGCCCAGAGAAGTGGTTGAGTCATCTGCAGATACTTGAAAGACCTGCAGATGTCGCATGGAAGGCACTTGGGCTTAGTGGTGGACTTGACAGTGTTAGGTTTACGGTTCATGGTTCAACTCTTAAGGGTCTTAAGGGTCTTTTTAAGCCTAAAGGATTCTATGATTCTTTAATCTTTAAACACAGAAGCAAGAATGACATACTTAGATAATCCGAAACATTTGTAAGAACAGTGTTCATTCTGGTAATGTCACAGAGAAAGCCTTCTTTCAAACGTTCTTACAATTATTTGTGTGATTAAGTCACTTGTGAGTTTACTTTTAAAAGGCATCTGTATTACTACTTTTCTGTGCCTGGTTATGCAGAAGTTCTGTGCCTTGAGGAGCTTTACATGCTCGCAGAAAAAAACGTCAGCAAGAGATTATGGGAAGAAAAATTATTTCCGTAGCAAAACTGCTGACTGTGGCTCCTGCTAGAATAGATTTTTCTCCATCATATTAATTTGGCCAGTGTTTTCAGCTGAATGCTCCCTGGTAGTGCTGTATAAGATATGACTAATCCTTATCTACGTGACTGCATCTTATATATTTCTTTCCTTCATGAGTATGCTTACATATGTTAACATTGGAAAAGGCCATACCAAAAAAATGAAAGGTGGGAATTATGGTGGTGGTTCTGAAAGGAGTTTATTTCAATACCCTGGGTGGCTTCCCTTTAGCTTTGTGCTTGTTAAATTCACTATTTTTGTGGTATGCGGGCCACTGTATTCCCTCATTGTCAATAATCTGTTCCTTTGCTACTCAGTACTTTGGGGTAAACAACTTGAAATCTTGAGTATGATGTGATCTTGAAGAAGATCGCTGTATTTCTTCTAGTATATTGATTATGAAGGGTTGTGAGAGTCCTGGGACCTTAACGGATAACATTAAGTAGGAAGGAAAACAGTCTCCTTTTTTTTTTTTTTTTTTAAATGTAGGTTGATACAACCTTGAACACAAACATAAAGTTGCTTAGGAGGTAGAGAAGAAGAAAAAGACAGAGATCAGTCTTACACCATTGTCAGTCTTTGAACTGTTAAGGACAATGTTCATTTTGGTGGAGCAACTTTTCTCCAGTACACTCAAACCTCCTGCATATTCCTGTACCTTTGTCATCAGCAAAGCAACCCAAGGCTTGTCATGTATCTTCTTCAAGACTCTGATAGAGTGATTCATTTAAAAGGACAAAGTTTAAACTTGACTATGTGCTACATTCTGGAAAAGCTGAATTGCTCTTGAAAGCAGGTTCAAGTCATCACTGACTCAAGTAGAAGAGAAGAGCTTGCTAGTGCCTTTGTCATAGTTGCCAAACTATTAGCATTGCACAGGATTCACATCTGGTGCTGTGTATGGAAATACTGGTTAGTGATGCTGCTGTAAAACATGTTTTTTCATTTAATGTTCCAATAATGAGTAAGACATGTTTAAATGGATAGTTGTGTTCCTGTCAAAAATGGGGTTCGGGCATGGAATTGTTCATATTAGCTAGTTGTACTGTAATACTTCCAAGACGTTTTCTGTAATATCATTGCCGAGGGAGACTTGAAAAAGTAAATAGCACAGAAGTTTTTGAACTATGCATAAGATCCACACTGAGTGGTAGAAAGTAAAGTAACTGAAATGACTAAAACTACTCAACAAAAATGGATGCTCATCAGCTTATACTCAATGCTTCAATAGAGCAAACATGTGCTCTGATTCTAGTGCTGAAAACTATTACGTGCTGGGGGACTGCCTGACTTTAGAAAAACGAAACAAAACTTAAAAAGCTTTGGTAGGTTGTTCCTTTCTGTGATTCTATGGGTCTATCCAAGGAAGCATAAAATGCTTTCTTACACTTTTTTAATGTCCTGGAAAAATCAAAGCAGAAGTCCTGCATTTTCAGAGCTGCAAAGCAAGCACTTCTGTAAATATGAACAATAGGTCTGCCGGTGGTGAGTGTTAATTGATAGTGAGTCCTTGATAATTGTGAGCTGTGTTTTCTCAGTCCACTGGGACAGGCCTTTCTATGTGACTTGCTTGCTTGCTCCTTAAACAACCATCCTGTGGCTGTACATGGGACACGTACAACTTTACATGGTCATGGTTTTTAAGCCTTGTAAAGCTTCATCTACAGTCTCCCATCTGCCCATAAGTTACCCCCCTGAAAATCTACTTTCTATTTGACTGTTGGAATTGCAGGCATACAACAGAATCTGGAATTTAATCATTCTCTTTCATTCTCTTCTTAACACTGTAACTGTCACCGTAAGCTGAACAGTTTTGACTGAAACCCATCCACAAACACATTCCAGAAACAGCTTGCAGTGAAACGGGAAATCATATGTGCATCCTAAATATGCCTTTTGGCATTCAAAGCCAAAAGATGAAGGCCAATCTTATAAATATGTGTGTGACACTATGACAGGCAAGTGGTTGGACTGCAAACAGATCTGATGAGTAAAAGAAATAATGTAAATAGTTACCTTCTCTGTTACCTTCTTCAAGTCATGTGGATAGGTCTTTAGTTCTCCTCCGCTAACGTTCAGTGTGGACTCTGTGTAGCTAAGTAGTGACCGAGACATGCCCGGCAACTATTGTTATGCTGTAACTCACATTAATGACAGGGTCTCCAGAGAAAGGCTCTGCAGCTTGGCAGTTGTTCTTGGGCTGAGTTGTAAGCTCTGTGTCTCTGGGATAAACAACCCTAATAGTACGAATTCGTCGGTTATAGTGCCACAAAACTTACATGTGCAGCTTATGGACTGTGGAAATATAAAATAATTTTCAGTGTCTGACACTGTGTGTCTGAAACCCCAATACATTACACAATTTATAGATTACACATTTTACCTAGAAGAATTGTTTCCAGTAGAGAAACAAAAGCCAAGGTCTAAATTTTTCCCTTTTCCCTGAAGACTGACACAAGATGCTCTCCAGCAGATGATTCGTCATGCCATTTGGTTCCTCCATGTGCAAATGGATATAGGAATTTCCTAAAAACACAGATCTCTGTAGTGTTTCATGTAGTGCTTCCAGAAGTTTGCTTCACTTGGAAAATCCGCTGAGTCATGCTTAGAATCCTTGGTATTGGGGGTATGTGTGATACCTGTTCAGTGACTGTTTTGTATGACTGAGCAGAAAAAAACAGTTTCAGGAAAGCCAAAGATTAGAAAAGACCTGACAAATGCTCAGAGCTTTGCCAACAGTGCTGACGCAGGGGATTTTTTATTTCTTTCCATCTCACGGTGAATCATGTCTAGGAATTTCAGGGAGGCAATGCCATTTCAGATGCTTGAAAATATACAGTAGAAAATTGTGTTTCCTTCTTATAATGTGAATCAGTGGCACTTTGACTCATTTAGAAACAAAAGGACAGTTGCTGAGGCATCAGCAGTAATCAGAGATAATCAAGAAGGGAAAACTCGAAGTCACTTAATAGTTGGAAGGGAAAAGGTACAACAATGAACAGCATGCCTTTGTCATCTAGATATGGAAAGAAGTATCTTTTCTTTTAAAAAGCTGATGTTCAGATGAACTGAGAAGGATTGTAGTTTACCAATAAATATATACTGTCAACATTAGCGTGGTGAAATAATGGTAATTGTTATTTGTACAGCATTGACTCTAACCAGCCTTAACAGAAGAAACTTAATCCTCTCATAGACAAATCACTAAAGCTCGCTATTGCACTCAGCAGCAGAAACATGTCCAAACCACATGCTGGATGACATCATATCTTTTGGAAGAGTGCCAATGAATATTTGGGCATTAAAACAATGCATCTGTTTAGAATTTATATGCTTTAAAATTAGTTGCATACCATGACTGCCTTTCCTTTGGATTTTTAGGGCTTGGTTTTGTTTGGGTTTTTTTAATGAGATGTAGTGTTCAAGAGCCCTATAAGCCCTATAAGGCAAGTTAAATGTTACTATTTCACTTGTCAAATTGAAGACCAAATCTCAGGTACTCAAAATAGTCAACGTAGTGTAGAAGTAGCTGTTCAGGCAGGAAGTTCTGAGCAAAAATTATTTCTCTTGAATTGCACAGTGGTTTGTTTGTGGATTCAGAAATAGGTCACAAACACATGGCAGTATCAGTGTTTCCAAGTATACTCTTGTTCTGTTCCTAAACTCCTGGTTTTGCATATGCATTTAGAATAAAGAGGATGAAAACTGAAAGGCTTATAAAGGCTCCAAAGTCCATGCTTGTCTAGCCATCCAGGAGAATGCTTGATGGAGTCTCTGGGGGAATTAAAATTGTAGATCATCAGAAAGATTTTGCTTAGCTGTTTGTTTATTCAGAACCTACAAGATTACAGTTCTTTGAATGTTTGGTTCCAGATCCCTGGCTTTTAAACACACAGTTTGCAGAAACAAGGCTGTAAAGGTCAAAGCAAGGGTCCACTCAGCCAAACAGAGGGTATTCATAGTGAAGAATGGAAGAAAAGGGAAAGACGCTATTGCCCAGTTTCCAGCAATCCACTTGATAGAGATTGTCTCAGAGGAGTCAGGGCATTCTTTGATTTGGGAGATTCTGGTAAGAATGAAGATCTCACAAATGGCAGTCTTGCTGTTTTGTCTTCATGATGACTTCCTGTTTGTGCATTTCAGTTTTCTACTGGTTTGGGCTTCATTGAGAATTTCTGCCCATAAATTTTCCTGACAAAGAAAAGAGCGGTTGAAAGTTTGGACTGAAGATGAATCCTTCTCCTTTAAAGTGAAAGCAAGAGATCCAAGATTTTATGCCTCTTTTTTCTTTTTCTTTCATTTGCACTTGCAGTTTCTTTAAATACTTTATAGATTGTTTTTGGGCAGGCATACGTTGAAAATGTTTTATGTCACAGTAGCAATCAGATCCAAAAATTTTGTGTAAAAAAACAGTGCTCATTTCAGTATTCAGGTTGTGTTGTAACTGAAGCTGGCTGAGTATCAGTTAACTGAAAATATGTGGTTTTGCCACAGAGATCACAGGCATTTGTAAATGTTTCAAGGCATGGCAAAAGGTGTCAAGAAACTAAAAAAAAAAAGAAAGGTACAATAGTATAATGTCTTCTGAGAAATCAAAAACAGAAAAGGAGAAAAAACCCAAACACAAATGAATCTTATAGACTCAAAGAAACTGGGGTTATTCGCTCATGTGGACATTTGCCACCAGCATTGTGATAAAGTTTTAGTTTTGCACAGTTCATGCCTCCTGCAGATAATTGGGTTGCAGGACACGGAGGACATCTTTCTGCAGATTCAGCTGCTTGCATGTAAGCTGAGAAGTTTTACAGTAAAGCAAGCAATGATGAGCATATTTGAGATGAAAAAATTATCACATGGAATATAGCCTTAGCTAAAATGAAGGTTTTCCTTGTTAATCTCTTGTCGTCTGCCCAAGCTTACCCTCGCATGTCTCCTATTGTAAGGTCTCAGCTGTTAAAGCACATGAAACCTCTTTTCATTCCATTTACAATATGTCTTAACAGTTCCTCTTTAAATAAACTTAAAAAGTCTTTTAATTCTCAAAGTGAATGCTGGTGACATTGGGACCTTCATTGATTTTTTGAGCAGTATTTTCTTTATAAGAGTTTTTATAGAGCTAATTAACAAAAACTCTGTTTGTTTTATCAGGATCCTTTTTTTTGTTGGTAGTGCAATTTCCCCTGATGTTTTTTATCATCAGGCTAGGTTTCATAAATATAGGCGAAACAGAGTCAGGCTCTAAATGTCATTGACTTTCAGTGAGATTTTTGAATCTAAAAGCTGAATCTTTTATAAAACCTTTCTAAGACAGGCTGATTTTATATGACATAACTGGGAGCATTAAACTGTCATTGGAAGTATTTCAGAGTGTGTAGACCAAAACAAAGAAATAGATGTAAAAAACCAAACAAAAGAGTTCTTTTCACCAGTTGCAGTTTGTGCTCACTGCTTGGCCAAAACTGTCCTAAAGGTCACAGAAAATTTCTTGGACAGGTGGAATCCTCAGACATACACCAGTACTATTGTAGTGCACCAAACACAGTTTATGGGATATGTAGCATGAGACAACAAAACTCTATTTCTGCTTTGGCAAAAAGTTCTGTGTCAGGCAGCTACAGAGATCATGGGGAAAAGAAGTTACAGCCACCTCTGAAAGCTGTTTTGACTCTTGCTTTAGTCTGCATTTAAACCCATAAAAGCTCACTGGAAATAGCAACAACTAATGAACTGTACCTCCTTTCAGCATCATGGGGATATATAGCTATGGAGGCCACAAATTAATTTAAAGGTCATATTAAAATACTGTTCCTTTAGAGAATTCAGAGTCCCCATTTCTTTTAATAGTTTGACTTTTGGAATATTACATTTTGGAATTAAACAACTCCTTTCCAGTCTTACTGGATTTTACGTATTGTGATAACATAAACTGTCACCTGCTAGATTTCTGTCCCCAGACTACAAGATAGATATTTATGAATGTTTCCAGTGATAACTAGCTTTCACTCTTCCATCAATGAGTAAACAAACTGTCCGGTGTCAAAGTCATAGTCTGCCTTCACCAAGGTACCTGGCTGAACATGTACCTAAGTTATCTGCGTCCCTGGATCTGTTTCCAGTCTCCAGGCTGTGCTATTGAACAGAAGTGCAAGTGTGCATGCATTCCTCTCTCGCTGTTGGGGAAGGAATTGCTCTGTGAACCTGTCAAGATACCTGTGATAAGTAGCATTTGGTCTAGGTCTGGTAAGTTGCTCTGTCAAAGTACTCCTATAGCTGTTGAAATACAACTCCAAATGTAAGTTGTACAGTACAGCTCCAGGTTGGTTGATGGGAACAGGCCTCCTCACCTCCTAAAGTGATTGTGTTTAAATCACCCCCTAGCAGCTCTGGTGTAAAGGTGCTCCTTAAAGGCCATGAGTAAGACGTGTGAGCTCTCTGGCACTGGTCCTCACATTTGGAGCTGTAGTGTACAAAATTAGAAAGTCACAGAATAATTTAGGCTGGAAAAGAAGGACCTCTTGAGATCATCTGGTCCAACCTCCCTGCGCAAATCAGGGCCATTTAGAGCAGGTTGTCCACTCCACAGATGGAGACTCCAGAACCGTTTTGGGAAATCTGTTGCAGTCCTTGACCACCTTCACAGCAAAAAAGTGTTTTGTTGTTGTCAGGTGATATTTCATGTCTTCTAATTTGTGCTGATTGCCTCTTGTCCTGCCAGTTGGTCTATAGAGAATAATCTGCGCCCTCATCTTCATTCCATCTCATCAGGTATTTATACACACATATAAGATCCTCTGAGTGTTCTCTTTCCAAAGTGAAGAGTCCTTCTGAGCATCTGCACATGTGAGAGATGTTCTTATCCCTTCATGTATACTCTTTGGGGCCCTGCACTTGACAACGTTCAGTTAAATCCATGCCTTCCTTCTACTGAGGAGCCCAGAACTGGACCAAGCACTCAAGTGCAGCCTCACCAGGGCTGAATAGAGGGAAGGATCACCTCCTTTGACCTGATGCTAGTGCTGTTCTTAATGCAGCCCAGGATTCTGTTGGCCTTTTTCACCGAGAGCATACTGCTCACCTGTGGTCAGCTTGGTCTGCCAGAGCTCAAATGTCCTCTTCAGAAAAACTTCTTTCCAGCCACTCAGCTGCCAGAATGAAACGGTGCCTCAGCTGTTCCTCCTCAGAAGCAATACTGGGCATTTAGCCTTGCTGAACTTAGTGAGATTTCTCACTGCCTTTTTTTCCAACCTGTTTAGGTCCCTCTGAACAGCAGTGTATCCATATGGTTTATCAGTCACTCCTCTCAGCTTTGTGTCATTTGCAAACCTCCTGAGGGTGTACACTGACCCAGTATCCCAGGTTATTCAGTGAAAAGCTTAAACTGTACTGGCCCCAATATTGAGCCTTGAGATACACAGGTACTGAGTTGCCTCTAATGAGATTTCATGCCGCTGGTAGTAACTCTTTGGGCCCAGCAGCTCAGCCCATTTTCAATCCATGTCATTGTCCGCTTTTCTAAACCGCACTTTGTCAGCTTGTCTGTGATGTCAGGGATGCAGTGACATCACTGAAGTCAAGGTAAAGAACATCAGCAGCTCTCGCCATTTTATCTGCCTAGCTAGCGACCTCATTGTAAAAGCCATCAGGTTGGACACGTGTTTTCCCTTCATAAAAACATTCTATCTACTCTCAATGAACTTCTTGTCCTTCCTGTATTTGAAAATGTGTTTTAGGAAGATTTTCTCCCAACAGGTTCCCGGAGACTGAGGTGAGGCTGTGTGTCCTGGAGTTCCCCACATTTCCAACTCACCCTTCTTGTAGATAGAAGTGATATTTTCTTTCTCCTTGTTTCCAGGAGCATCACTCAATCACCACGATCTTTCAAAGGTAATCAAGACTGGCTTTGCAATAACAGACAGCTCCCCCAGCACTTCTGAGTGCATCCCTTCAGGCCTCAAGGATATACGTGTGTCAAGTATGCTTAACCTTCCCCTAAGTCACTTATTCTCCACTGAGGGTAATTATTATTTTTTCCATACTTTCCTTCTGGTCTTAGAAGTCTTGGGTTTCTAAAGGCCAATCTTATTAGTAATGACTGAGCCTAGGAAGGCACTGATGTCTCTGTGTCATTTGTCACCAATTCCTGTGCTCCATTCAGCATCAGACCCATATTTTCCTTTGTTTTTCTTTTGCTGTTTGTGTACTTGTAAAATCCTATATTGTAGCTGTTCACATACCAAGATTCAGCTCCTGTTAGGAGCAATATGCTCATAGCACATCCTTGCAGGCCTTCTGGAAGATTTTCCTGCTTGATTTCATACTTGTCTGGATAAACCTTTCTTGACCTCTGGGAGGTGATCCTTGCATATCAGCCAGCCCTACTGGAACCTTCTTCTCCACAGGATTTTATCCCATGGGATTCTTCCAAGCTTTCCCCTGAAGAAGTCAAAATGGCTTTTTGTGTAATCCAAGGCTGTGGTCTTGATTTTTGCCTTCCTATCTTCTTTTAGGATCTGACCTCCACCACTTTATAGTCACTGCAGCCAGGACAGCCTCTAACTTCCATGTTCCCCAACAGTTCTTCCATCTTCATTAAGTATCAGACGTGGCTGAGCACCTTTTTTTCTTGGCATCTTCACTGTGTGTTCCAGGAGGTTGCAATGCACTCAAGATTACTTTGATTACTCAGTCCTAGATTACTTGAGTCCTGCTGGAGCATACTTCCGGTAGATCTTAAGGGGTGTTAAAACTCCCCTTGAGGACCAGAGGCTGTGACTTTTAAACTTCTTCTTTGCTGAAGGCATTATCTACTTTTTCCTGAGCGGACAAGCTATAGGCAGTTCCCACCACAACAACGCCCATGTTGGTCTGCCCACTAATCTTGAAATTAGTCATCCAAGAAAAATCTAAGCATTCATGTTAATGAGGTGCTACTGCAGGGAATGGAACAATTAACTTTGTTACTGTTGCCTTACTTTAGAATTGGGTGATGGATGCCAGTTTAGGGAAGGACTCAGTTTGTCTTAACCCTGTAATAAATCTGCAAAAGAGAAAATTTTACTCCGGTGAAATCAGGGTGCCTCCCTTTCTCAGCTGCATTTGGTAATTGAGCAAATCAACTTATTTTTGGTTAGTTATGTCTTTAAATAAGACTTTTATTTGTTCTCTTTGAAAACTTTTGATCCATTAGTGTATTTCATGTTTATTGACTTACTTTTGTTCAAAATTTTACATAGCCCATGGACCTTGCAAAAGTCGTTGGTTTAAGTCCATCTATTGCAACTTTTCAAATGGTTTCTGTAATTGTCCTTTGCTAATGACATTAAAATATTGTTGTTCTGCTTAGGTTCTTTCTTTAAAAGAGATAGGATACTCTTGCTTATTGATTTTCCAGACTCATTTTCAATGAAATTAATGGCAAAGCTTGCTTTGATTTCCAGGTACCAGATGGACCCCATGGCATCTGAAGAATCAGATCTTATCTATTAATGACATACTGGAATAATCTGTTTAAATGCTTGTAGCTCCTTTTGCACAGACAATAGTGGGTTTAGAGTGCCTAGTAAATCCAAGCATCTTTGGCCTATACATTAACAATAAACATAAGTCTTATGGGACATATGCAGTCCAAATATTCAAATTCTCTTTGTACGATTTTTGTTCCTGGTTTGAATTATGATGAATCCAAAACCTGTCAGTCAATGAGAGCTTATCTTCAGCCTTGCCTGTGTACCTGTGTGTGGATTTGTGTGTGTGTGCCCGTGTGCCTGCTGACAAAACCTGAAATTTCTTGGAAGGTGCTGTCATCTGAGAGTATGAAGTCCTATATACTCTGGTTCCTTTTCCGCAATGATTTGAAATGTCTTTCCCTTTATAAGATGAACATTTACTTCAGGTGAATATTTACTGCAAAATGCAGAAGCACTTCCATGAGCAGGATTTGACCCACTGGGCTACAAAGTCTATGTCTTCTGCTGCCTTCTGCCATTGCAAGTATTCTCTTCCTTTAAGCACAGTGTCTTCAAGATAGCATGAAGAGTTCTACCCTCATTCATCAGTTTTCCATAGAAAAGCAAAATAAAAAACCATAGGAAAAGATTTGGGTGTCCTTAGCTCTGGAAATACTGCCAAAGAATGAGTGATATATAAAAGACAGCATTACCTTCTCTGACTTTGCTCTGAAATGGAAACAGTCACCACAGCCTTTGGAACTGAACCTGATACAACCAGTGCATGCTGGGCATGTACTTGAGTGCTCCTCAGTGGAAAGCTGGTTATCCTGTTTCCTGTTTGAACATCCATCTGTGTTTTGATGAGAGGGAGAGACTGACCTTTTCCGGTAAGGCAGTTCTGAGGAAACAAAGGCAGCAAAACTTTGGGTGCCTGGGGAGGTCCTTGGTTGGCATGGATTGGCAGTAGCTGAAGACAGAGTAGCTCAGGTTATGGTTACAGTCTTCTGAAGGGTGGGTCTGGCTTAACATTCTCATGTTTGGGAGTGCTTAAGTATGTTGGCAGGTGGCTCTTTTTTTCTTCAGCTGATGGGTTCCTTCTGTTTTAAGATGCTTTTAGCAGTTGTGAAAACAGAGTAGTGAAAAGCAAATCGTGCTAATCACAGATGCAATATTATAAAAGGAAAAATAGTTAAACATGAAAAACAGATTTAAAAGCCCCAAATGATTCTTGCTTGTCAGCCTGCAGAATTTTCTCTTAGGACTTTATTCTAGGCTGTGCTGTTGAAAATCAGAGTCAACTCAAGCAGTCAGGAACCAGGATTCTCTTTTGGTAGGTTTTTTGCTCTTAGTTTTCTGTATCACAACTTCTGATCTTCCACTAAGCTTCCTTTGCATGCTGCTATATAATTGTCTTTTCCTATCTCATGTAATAGATGCATTTTAATTTATAATTTCTGAATCACCTCGTATGCAGTGGTGATGTGCACTGAGAATATTCTCGTATATGTACAACCTTCCTAAGTCAGTACAAAGCGTCAGAAAATACCTTGCATTAGAGGACATAAGGGCTGCAATCTGAGAAATTCAACTGTTCTTTCTAATGGCCTACTGAAAATGAATTTAGCACAGTAACCATCTTAAAAACAAGAGTTTCTTTTGTGATATTAACCTGTCAACTATAGCTGCTTGCTAATGTCATGCTGAATTTTGTCAGGTGTGGGACCTGTGCTTTTCAGTTAACTACTGGAATATCTGTGTGCTGGGGACAGGAGGTCTGATTCTGAGTGCATCACCCGGACTGTGCTGCTTGCTACTTTTGATAATGTTTCATCTTGCTAGCTCTTGCAGCTGCTCTGGGGAGGGGCTCCTAGAACAGCATGTGGCCTCCAGAGTCCCTGTGAAATTAATGGGGAACCAGAATGTTTGTTTCCTGAAGACATCATGAGTAAAGAAAAATAAAAGCTGTGCTGGCTAGTGGTGCACTCAGCATGGAAAGCCAAAACCACATCATTATTCAGAAATTGCCAGTCAGTGGTAAGTGTAGTATGAACAAAGCTATTAAAAAGCCTCTGCCAAAAGGGGAGGAATGTTTTTCCATTGATAACTTGGCTAGGCTTCTGTGTTGTACAAACGTACATACTTTTTCCTTATGTTCATTCAATGGGTTAGTAAACTCTCTTTTCCCTTCCTAAGCTGTTACACTGCCAAATGGCTGCTATATTTTCTGTCCCAGAAGAGACTGTGTTTTGTTCACCTGTGCTATAGTTTCTGCTCTCTAAAGTATTCTAATGGTTTCCCAAGCTAATTTAGAATATATATATGAATATATATGTAAATGCCATACAGATTTGCTCAAACACAGTGATTCAGCAAATCTAATTTTGTTACTATGGTGAAAATGGATCTTCCAGAGCAGATGAGTTATACTGACACATAATTATGATGCTGCAGTTTTTTATGGCAGTATTCTCTTTACCTTCACTGCCTTGAAGGGTTACAGATCTATTCTAATGGGTTTATCAGGGTGATTATTGTCTGGAGTAAAACTGCCTCTGCTTGGAACAGGCAGCAAGAGTGTTCTGCTCTGTGGTATTGCAGAGTTTCTCTTCTGTTCCTCTGTAGCAGCAGCAGCAGCAGCAGCAGAAGTAATAGTAAAGGGGAGAAAGTAAGATTGCAGTCAAATAACAGCCATTTTAAATTTGCTTGAAGTTCAAGGGGTCTGGCTTACGCAGTGCAAGAATTTAGGTCTCTGTCCTCTGATTTCAGGGAGAGTTTAATTCAGGTGCTTTGCATGATTAGATGTTTCACAATATTTGCATTATAAGATTTGTCTTGTGGTGAAATTGACAATTAAATGACAAATTTTAGTGCCATCACCCATTTCTTGAAATACAGGAGCAGAGAGAGCTCTTAAGAATGTTCAAATACTGCAAAGCTTCCAACAATTTTCTGATTTGTAACCTGTTGCCTTTAGACTTTTCTCCAGGGCAGCACATGAATACTTTTGTTGAAGAACTAACAGTGGACCTGCCTGCTGATTTGTTTTACTCAAGAGTAACACTGTTAGAGGTAGTCCCACTTAAAAAGAAGAAAGTGCACCACTTTGCTTAGAAAGCATATAATCTCAAGAGCATTTTCCACTGTTCTGCTCCCTCTGATTTGACAGCAGAAAGGAGGGCAGTATCGTGAAGATAAAGATACATGGTAGTTTAGATTGTCCCTAATATTTTGCTACTATCTGCTTATTTATATGAGGAACAATGTCCAGCAAAACTAACATTGTTTTCATTGGCCCTTGAGACAGACACTTCCTTGACTAACACACAGTGATTACATTACACATTGTCTTAGATCAGGATAGGTGCCTTTACAGCAAAGGTGGTCTTTTGCAAAGTTTTGTGCTTTTGGGTACATGGGAAGAAGAAGAGTGGAAGGGTTTGGTTCAGCTACATTCTCAAAATTGTTAGATTCTAGTAACATTGTTTTCTTGCTCCTCATTATAAAATTGGAAACAATTCTTAACTTTACCAGGTTACGTTTTTAAGCTGTATTTGCAGTAGAATAGTGTCAATGCTTTTGACTATGGAGAAGGCAATTTTGTTTTTTCCCCACATGTGTTTTTAGAAAATAATGAGTTATGATTGTGGCCTGTAAAAGGGTTTTCAAATGTGCGGCAAAATTTTTGTCCACGATTGCCAAAGGAGTTAACAGCTCTCTTTGAATAAAGCAAGACTTCAAACCACATAAAGGTTACCATACAGGAGGTAAAAGTGATAATGTGTCTGGATCACTGAAGATTTAACTAGGCAGTCATTTTCCTTACATTTTACAGACAGGAGTGTGAGCCGGTTGAGAACCGCATGTAACGTGGCAGACAAGAGGCCGGGTTGTTCTCTCTGGTTCCTCAGCATTGTCTTTCTGTGACCTTATGCATTCTGATTCTTGCCTAGAGAAAATCAGGCAACAAAGACCAGCTATATAATGACTCTTCTGTTTTCTCTCTAACCTCCTGCTTCAGGGAGGTTGTGATACATACTGAAGAAGATTCAAGATTGTCGTACATCAA
This sequence comes from Origma solitaria, assembly GCA_013397895.1. Classification (NCBI taxonomy): domain Eukaryota; kingdom Metazoa; phylum Chordata; class Aves; order Passeriformes; family Acanthizidae; genus Origma; species Origma solitaria. Next base: position 356,541 of record VZRL01006372.1, read on the forward strand.
ATGAGATAAACATTTTGCCTGTGGCATTCATATCAGACCTTTAGTTACCCACCTTTGTCCTCCCCTAATTTGATGTCTTTAACTTTTAGTGTCTCTTTCTTATCTCACCTTTTTTTTTTTTTTTTGTATCATACAAAGTACAGGATTTTTATCAGCAGGATTTAAATTAGGACCTTCATGATGACATTAAAACACCTTTGCTTTAAACCAGCAGACCATTAGCTTTTTGGTAATCACTTCACTAGCTGTTCAATATCTATTTTTATGTTATTGTGACCAGCTTTTTGAGCAGATAGCAGTTGTAATTGTGTTTTTGGGGAGTGAGTATCGTGGGAGGAAGACCATGGCACTCTGTGGAGTTATGTATGTGAAATATGCAAAGAAATAAGACAAGATCAGTGTCACGATTCACTGTGCTGTATGTCTATGTGATGATGGATACATTAGATCTGGATCCTCACTCCAGCACAGGAGCAATCACCAGATTGCACCTCAGAGGTGAGGTGGCAGAGTCGCTCTTTATATGAGACAGTAACTGGAATGTATCAAGCTCTATCTGTCTGAGAGTATATGGGTAAGAATTAAGGTACAGGCACAATTTGGGTGACACTGTTGTGGGTGTTCACAATAAGGCACATGATCAGGAGAAGGAAGTTTATGAGGCTTTCTACAAGCTGCTTGAAACAGGCTTGTGGTCCCAGGCTTTGGTTCTTCTAGGGGAACTTATACTAGTATTTGCAGGAGGGACAGCGCATCCCAGCACACACAGTCCAGGAAGTTCCTGCCTTTTTTTGAAGATAATTTTTTGATGCAAGTGGTGGAGGAGCCAACGAGGAAGGGTGTTTTGCAGGACCTCATGTTAACAAAGGAGGAGGTACCGGTTGAAGACATAAAGGTTGCGGGGCAGCCAACCCTAGCAATTCTGTGATCTGTCACCAGGGTATACGGGTGCAGCTTTTCTGCAGGAGGAGGTCATCCCTTAGTACATCAGTGGCATGTACAGCCCACACTCCCAAGAGGTACAGGTACAGTCATACTTACTGTGTTACTGGTTATACCATGCCTATCTAAGCCCCACTGTATTATTTCCCAATTGCATACATCATTCTGAGTTAAAGGAGCTCCTGCTCTCTGAGACTCTTGAAAGCTGCTTGCACATTCTTGGAACACATTGGGGAACTCTAGGGTTCCAAACACCAGCTTAACCAAAAGGATCCTTTTGTTTCTTTCTTCCATTATGGCAGCACTGGGGCTCAGCCTGCATATGAATCAAGGCTGTCATTTCACTCATTCAGAAGTACTTTTTTCAGAAAGTATCAGCTAGCTCAAGACTTTCAGTAACATCTTTGTTTTCTTTTGTCTTTTAATAACCATAACTGAGCAATCTAGTGTGGTGGATTTACATTCTGTCACTTTACAGTATCACATTGCAGCTGGTAAGACAATCATCCTTTAAACTAGGCCAAGAAGGGGGAAGGGGATGAGGCCAGGCTCTCTAGAGACGAGTCTGAGGGTGACAAGTGAGGGTTGATGCAATGGACAGCCCAGCCGAAGTGCACCTACACCAGTGCACATGGATGGAGAACAAACAGGAGGAGCTGGAAACTGTGGTGCAGCAGGAAATCTGCAATGTATTTGCCATCACAGAAACGTGGTGGGATGACTCCCCTGACTGGAGGGCTGCAGCAGATTACTATAAGCTCTTCAGAAGGGACAGGCAGCAGAGGGGGTGGCACTGTATATTGGGGAGGGCTTTGATTGTATTGAAAGTAATGATGATGGAGATGGCAAGATTGAGTGCCTGTTGGTAAAGATCAAGGGAAAGATCAGCAGGGCAGGTTTCATGGTGGGAATCTGTTAAACCACCCAACCAGGATGAACTGGCTGATGGGACATTCTACAAGCACTGGCAGAAGTCTCACGGTCCCCAGCCCTACTACTTGTGGGCAAATTCAGCTTGCCAGCTGTCTGCTAGAAATACAGCACAACACAGAGAAAGCAGTCTATGAGATTCCTGAAGTGTGTGGAAGACAGCTTCCTTACACAACTGGTAAATGAGCCTACAAGAGGAGGTGCCCTGCTAGAACAGTTGACTGTGAACAGAGGACTAGTGGGTGATGTGGTGGTCGGTGGCTGTCTTGGGCATAGTGACCATGAAATATTAGTTTTCAATACCAGGTGAAATAAGGAGGGGCACCAGCAGAACTTCCACTTTGGTCTTCTGGCAGGCAGATTTTGACATGTCTAGGAGATTGACAGGAGTTGTTTGGGACTTAGTCTTGAAGAGCAAAGGAGTACAGGAAGGCTGAGTGAGGTTTAGAAAGGAATTGTTAAATATTCAGAAGCAGGCTGTCCCCACATGTAGAAAGACAAGTTGTCAGGAATAAGACTGACTTGGTTAAACAGAGAACTTCAGCTGGAACTTAGGAGGAAAAAAAAAGAAGCTATTGTTTCTGGAAGGAGGGTCGTGTAACTTCAGAGGACTATCAGGGTGCAAGCAAGGCCATGGAGGGAGAAGATTAGAAAGGCTAAAACCCATCTAGAACTTGATTTGGCCTTCAGTTAAGGACAACAGAAAAACTTTCTATAAATACATTGGCAGCAAAATGAGGTTCAAGGAGAGACTCCATCACATGTTGAATACAGAGGGTAGCGTAGTGACAGGGGATGAGGAAAAGGCTGAGGTACTTAATGCCTTTTTTTTCTTAGTCTTTCATATCAAGACCAGCTCTCCTCAGGATATGCAACCCCCAGAGCTGAAAGTCAGGGCCAGGGAGCTGAGTGAAGCCCACATAGTCCAGGAGGAGGTAGTTAGTGACCTGCTTTGCCAATTAGACACAAGTCTATGGGGCCTGAATGGCATCCACCCCATAGTAATGAGGGAACTGGAGGAAGAACTTGCCGAACAAGTTTCAATCATTTACCAGCAGTCCTGGTTAGCTGGAGAAGTTCCAGCTGACTGGAGGTGGGGATTGGTCTCTTCTGCTGTGCCTGCAGTGAGAGGACAGGAGGAAATGGCCTTAAGCTGAGACAGGGGAGACTCAAATCAGTAATTAGAAAAAAAATCTTTCTCTCAGGTGGTCAGGTATTGGAATAGGTTCTCCATAGGGAGGTGGTGGAGTTGCCATTCCTAGAAATGTTCGAGGCATCTGGCTCTGGTGCTGGTGATGTGGTTTAGTGTTTCAGGGACTACAGAGGTAATTCTGGGTGGACAGTTGGGCTGGATGATCTTGTAGGTCTCTTCCAACTTTGCAGATTACGTGATTCTAAGGCTGCTGTGGCTGAGTTGAAGGACAGAGAACAGGCTTCTTAACAAATCAAATTATCTAAATCTAAGTCCATTCCCAAGAGCCACTTGTAATTACTCTGTTCTGTGGCTGATTTATTTATAACTGTAGAGTTGCAATGGGAACAAAACATTAGGCCAACTTCTGACCTCAGAATATAAATCTAGAATAATTTTGTTCTGATTTTTTCAATTTTGATGGCATTATTTTGACTTCATTCTACTATAATTGAGGTCAGAATCTGTTCTCTTTTATCTAATTTTAAGCACAAAGAGCAGCAGAGTGTACGTTCAAAACAGGGCTGCAGCCACCTCAGTATGCTCATTTGTACCTTGAGGCTGCCCGGATTTCAAGCATTGTCTGTATGCCAGGAACAGACAGACTGACACACTCTCCACGGCTGAGGAGTCTAGGTAGCTCACTACGCAGTTATCAGTTGCTTTCAATGATCCTAGGAGATGCTTTTTAACTCTTTAGGACACTGTCAGTTCGTAAATCAGCTTTGCCGGAATTAGAGGGAAGTCAGAGAGCCATTACCAATTCTGCTGTGCCCAAATGATACATTTGTGATAGCAGCAATGTTTCGCTCTTTCATAAAGAGTAAATGAATCAGATACAGCTTCACTTAAGTTGGAGAAATTCTGCAATAGCAAATGAAGCTACACAGTTTGTCTGAAACCTTGTTTTCTATGAGGAGCAGGGGGAAACACTGCAAGTTGTTATGAATCCTAGGCTGTTATATACCAGCTATTTTTTAATGTATTGTTTACATGTTCTCAAATTGACTGCGTAATGCATCTAACAAGCTGTCAGATGGAAGTCCTCACTCTCAGCAGAAACAGTGCTCTGTGGCTTTTGCAGTTACTGCATATAACTGTGAAGTGGGAACATGGCCTGAAGAGAAAAGGTTTGTCAGTTTGGTTTATTCAGATTGCTTTAATAAGTTAACACAGAATTAGGAATGTCTTCATTACAGCAACATTCTTCAGTAACAATTGTATGTCAGCCCTTGGAAGATGAAACTAATTGTTCTCCATTTTGGAGTATATCTGTTCTGGGTTAGAATATACTTTCAAGAATTCATCTCTCAGTTCAGTAAACCAGCTTGCAGTGAAAAGTGCCAGTTATTCCCCTCCCCCCTTTTTTTCAGACTTTACGTTTTCTTGGATATGTTTTTAAATTTCTGGTTTTGGTCAATTTTACAAAAATGTAAAGCAGATTGCTGCTCTAATCATTACTGAATTTAACCATGCTAATATGAAGGTGATCCCCCTGGTTAATAAGCAACTAGGTAAGGTTTCTGTTACATTTTTGATAATTATGTTTATTTTACCCTTGGAAATAGCAACAATTGTTATAATCCAGGTGCATGGCTAATCATGTGGAGTTGTGATTTAAACATTGCCAAGACAACTGTACATATTGTCATTTCTATAATTTAACATGCCTCACTTTATGTCTTGAGCATTCAAGCCTTCTCTTCTGTGACCTTCCATAATAGCTTTAGCATTTAAATTAATGGATGTGACAACAAAAAGCAAACATTTCTTTAGAAGATAAAGTTGTTGTGCTTTGATAGAGGCAGCTATTTTTTTGATCCCTGGTTTGTATACCAGGAATAAGAAGGGCTGCACTGCAACTCTAAAGCTACTTAAAATTATTTCAAAAGGATTTGACTCTAGTGAACCCAGTACAGGCCAAAAAAACCCAAGTCATTTCCCAACATTATGTGCGCCTCAGCAATGGCAAATGTAGAAGCAGTTCAGGGATACAGTGAACAGGACACTTCTGCAGGCTGATGTGCTTCCCTACTCACATGCTGATAGACACCACTGTTCATATCCACAGTGGGTATATCCTGGTACCTCCTTGGCCAGGGAGTCCAAAATAAGGTGCATGTATATGTTGATCAGATCCAAACTGGTTGCAGCCACAATTGATAATTTTTGATCTGTAATCAAAAATCTGGTTTTGGTGTGGAAATTCTCACTGTATGCCTTCACGTCACCCTCAGTGAAAATGGGCAATTTGCCCATTAATTCGTCGCTCTTATGAGTGCTGAGCAATATTTAACAGGAGACTAAAATTTGAAAACTAGAAAGCTTGCAACTGCGTTAATTTATATCTCCTTCTTTCTGCCAATAATAAATGTTTTTGTTGTTCAGAGCATGAATTAGGCTTTTAGGGAGTATGGGACTGGTTGGCTGTGAGGGTTTTTTTATTTTTTAAGAAGCAATAGCTGCATTTATGTGATTCAAATCAAACTAAAACATGAATTATGACTAAAAATCAGGAGACTGTGCTACAAAGCAAAGTAACAGTAAAGTTCCACACATAACACTAAAGTCATTAAGTCTGAGAGACAATCACAGAAGGAGATGAAACCTTTAAGACTTTGGGGACAATTCAATGACACATATTATCTTGCATAATTCCATTCACAATCAGTCTTTAATGGAGAGCAGTTTTTAAGAGATTATTGGTACTCCATTATTGTTGCCTTTTATTTGCAAATGGTGCTTTTGCAGCTGCTTTAGAGTGTGCAGCTACAAAGTAGTGTTACATTAAAAGTATTTTGAAAGAGCTGTTTCCTGTGTCTCTTCAAGACATTTTCTATTAAAGGAGCAATCAGATTGGTAACTGGGAGGAAGTTGAAAGCAAGGGGGTCCTTCTGCCAGTTATTTCGAATTTGTTATTAAATTTGATGCTGTTCAATAACATGAGCAGGAAGTGTCTGTTACTTCTGAGAAGAGTTCTGTATGTATCACTTTAGAGAACAGTCATTGCATGATATAAATCCATTGATATTAATGGGTCAGCATGTGCTGCAGTAAATATCACCTTTCTGAATGTTACAATACTGGATGTTCCTTCATTAAATTATACAGGGGGGAAAAACAGACTTCTTACTGTCAGTCTTGTTCCATTAAAATTGTTTAGGTATTTGGCTATCTTTGGTGTTAGCTGTCAAATAAATATATGCATAAAGTGATCTTCTGGATTGGAAAGGAGGCATAGGAAGTCATAACCTTGTTTGCAGTTACAATCTCATGCTTTGCTGTAAAGCTTTTGTCTTGGGAGGATGACAGGATGGTTATGACAACTTTGCCTTCTCTATTCACAGGTGTTCCTTTTCCAAAGAACTTTCTCCAGATCTGCAAGAAGATACTCTGTCGGCTTTTCCGGGTGTTTGTTCATGTCTACATCCATCACTTTGACCGTATCATCCTTATGGGGGCTGAGGCCCATGTCAACACCTGTTACAAGCATTTTTATTACTTTGTGACAGAGCTCAACCTCATAGACCGCAAAGAACTAGAGCCTTTGGTAAGTATGGGGTCTGGGGAAAGGCTCTAGGAAATTTTCCTCCTCCCTTCACCAAGTCTTTCTCATACTTGTTGCAGTGAGTTTCCTTTAGGAACAAGGTCTGCCATTCAACATAGAGGATTTAAAGGGATGAACTCTGCCCTCTCTGCATAGACCCATTCCATCTGCTGCAGTATTTGTGAAATGCTCAGTAGGTTCTGTAGAAAGAGAAAAGTGCAATGTATTTTGTATGGAAAAATACAAGGTGGAAAATCCTGGCATTTGAAAATAGAAGTTTATTTGTCTTCTGCTTCTTCCTGTACTATATATTTAGTATACAATTTTATTCTGTCTGTTTTCATTGGTCGGTAACAGCATGGCAGTAACTCCTAGCAGTCACTTAAATGCATATGAAGGGAACAGTTATCTATATAAAGGTGAATTGTGGGGTTAAGGCTTTAAGTAGGTGCTTGTGAGGGTATTGAGTGTGTTAGATCCAGAGCACACTCTGAATCTAAGTGAGATAGATGAGGTGAGACAGAGGTCCAGATAATTAGCAGTATAACAAAACCAGACACTTCCTTGTGGACTGAAATAGATTAAAATTGAATACATTGTTTCCAGAAACAAGGGTCCAGAAATGGAAATACTTTTGCTGTTGCTTGCAAATGCAAATAAAAAAAGTAAAAGCTGAGAAGGAAAATTAAGAGACAATTCAGAAAGCAGTTCAAATCCTCAGTGTGGGTGTTTAGCCAACTTTAAAAGGGATCAGGGAGACATTTCTCCATAGGTCAGAGTTTGGAATATACTGTATCATGCAGCCTGTTAAAAAGTCCTGGAATCACTGGGATTTTTTTTTTTTTTACTTTTTTTTTTTTTGTTTAAACACTGAATCACAAGATAGCTGAGGTATGGGCTGGCACCTGTGGATATCATGTAGTCCAAATCCCTGTGTCATCTAGAAAGGGTACCCAGGACCACATAATGTTTAGTTGTTTCACATGAAGGCACATTGCAAGGACATGTATAGTACAGTTGATATGAAATAGTTCTAAAAGTATGGCAAAGTGATATTTGCCTTTCATTTCTGCAGAAATTGGTGCTGTTGCAGGTGTGGTTTTTTTATATACTTACGCTGATTGGAGGAGGGTCTGTGAAGTAAGACAAAATGTATCATTTTGTTTCCAACAGTTTGCAACTTCATTTAGCATGTATTGATAAGTTGGAATGTATCTATGGTTTTTTCTGTGTAAGAGATTTTAATATGCTATATAAGTATGTCCTAAGGGATAGAAGGCACCCCTGCAAAAGAGACTTTTTCTACTGGAGTAGTGATCTTAGGTTAGCTGTAGCTGTTAAATGCTGAAGTTGAATCTTAAGCAAGATACAAATGAGAATATCTCAGAGAAAGGAATAGAGGTGATCTTAGGGCTGTTACAAGAGCTTTTGAATACAGAGGGTACAAAAATTATTTAATGCTGTGGCTAGTGAGTATCAACAGCCCCTCACAAAGCTGACACATGAAGGTTTGGGGCCAGAGTGGAGCAGAAGCTTACTCAAATCCAGCAGCAGAGCAAGATAGGAATGTGCTCCAGCTGGTGTGTGCTTTCCTTTTGTATTCCTCCCTTCACAAAATTATTCTTGGAATCATCATATGATTATTAACTTTGCTGGGATGCACCATCTCTCAAATAAATATTTCACCTGCTTCCCTATTCTTGTCCTTTACTTGGGTGGGTGTCAACAGTGTGAAAATGCAGAAAAAAACACGCCTGTATTTTTCTCTTCAGCTGAGCAAGGAGAAGGGAAGGAGTTGCTAAACAAGCAGGCATTACAAATAATCTTGAATTTTAATGTAGTAGTTGAGGACAACCAGTGGACTGCCAAGTTCACCATGGCAGGAAATGAGCCTACATTATCTCCCTTAATTAGAAAATGGGGCCAAGAGATGATTAAATAAACAGACTGCCACATGCTTTAATAAACAGGATGACAATTGATTTATCAACATAACTTTAAGAAGGGAGAATAATTGGAGAAGTTGGCAGTAGATGAATCATAATATTAGTCTTCAGAACTTATGCTCTATGTTTAAAATAGATTTTATCAGCCTTTTGCAACCCAGTGCACCAGTTATAAAATAAAATGAAGCAAGTAAGTAAAACAGGGTTCTCCCTCCCATCTGGGAGTTGCATAACTTGCCCTTTCTGCAGTAAAAGAGGGCGTTATAGTTTAAAATGCTACATGTCATTTTCCCATACCCATCAGTAGGTTAATTTGACAGATTCCCGAGTGTTTCATAGAGTTGTTTTCTATGGGGACAAAAATGGAAACTGGCATGGTCACTGACCCCACAGGGGGTCCTGAGGAAAAAACACATGTACAGTTGTTTAATTTAGGGGTAAAGAAGAAGTCCAAAAGCATATGAATTCTTTTCTTCAGCCAACAGACAGACAAGGCAGCACCATGACAGCTCTCAGAAGACCTTTTAAGTATGCCTCCATGGGGAGGCTATGGGGAAACAGACTGACTTTTAAGATGTGTTATTTGCTTTGGGCTGTTTCCCTGTGTGACCAGCTTTATTTCCCACTGTCAGTAGTTCACCTAAATTTACTTCTGAGCCTCTTCCCATGGCCAAAACACCATAGGCATAGGGCCCTTCATTACCCCCAACCCACCCTTAGCCTTGTAGGTGACAGCTTGTCAAACTTCAAACACAGCATCTAAACACGCTTTTTCGTGAGAATCTCTATGCAGCTGCCTCAGCATATAAATTTGTTGTTCAAATATTAACACAGCTACAGCAAGTATAGCCCCCTCCTTCCTATGATCCCTTTTCTCTGACAATTTATTTCATGTTATGTAGGACCGAAGAAATATACCATATAACTTTTTAAGCACATCATGAGCAAAACAATCTTGATTCATGGAATTTGCTTAATTTATTGCCAGTTAACAATTCTTTTGATTGCTGTGTATTGAGGAGAAAAAAGGCAATTCAGCAAAACAGTTGGCAAAGAAACACCTTTGTTCTCTGGGCTTTAATACAATAAAATACTTCTCTCTGCTTCTGGATCTCCACTCACCTTGAGTTTGCTGCATGTTATGTTCAGATATTCCTAATCTCTTTGGTGAGGTGAGGGGCAACACAGGAGGCTGGTGAGGTGTCTGTTCCTTCTTCTTACTTGTGTTCATCCACTGCATCATGGGTTTACTGTGAGACACAGTCCCTCCACAGTGTCCCTGCTCTGGTCTGCATCCCATGACCCACAGTCCCTTCAGGGCTGTGCCTGCTCTAGCACATGGCCCTTCCAAGCAAGAGTATGTCTCCAACCACATCCCAACAGTGCCACCATTTGTTCTCTCCTTCTAACAGCTGCTGCTTTCTTAAATATCTGTAAGCAGAGGCACCATGTGCTTCTCTAGTTGAAATTTTGGGACACAGTGGGTTTATTGCAGTGGTGTTAGTGCCAGATGGGAGTAGCTGACTGGCACAGGACAGTACATGACCTCCTGCCACTACAACCCACACCCCCTAGCCCCCTGCCCCCAAAACCCTTCCAGTTAAGCCCAGTACAAAGCATCCTCTTCTAAGTTAGTCGTATGTGGTCTGTTGGTTAAAGCCTTACTTTCTGTTTCCAATTTTGTTGTAGATTTTTTGCCTATCTCTGGTAATAGCTGTCTTCATCACTTTTCTTATGTGAAATATAAAAATATTTAGCATTTGACAGAAGTCTTGTGAGCCTGAATTTAACAGTGTTTGCAAAGTACTCTGGTGCCACAAAATAAGAGTTGTACTAAGAGAGGAGCTTGCTCCTAATTCTACTTCCTACCTTCAGCAGCAAACTGGATCCTTGCTACACACAAAAGAAATGGGAAGACAAAAGCTTCCTGTGTTCCTTGACTTGGGGTTTGCTGATTTGCTTTGCTGTTGCTCTAGGGGTTACACTGGTGGAAACAGGAAGTGAGCAAGCTTTGAGAAACCTCATCCACTGGAGGCTGATGGGTCCATCTATCAGCAGGGGGAAGATCATCTTCGGCCATAGGCTTGCCAAGCTGGTGAGGAGGCCATTAAACTAAAGGTGCCAGTGGGAGAGGAACCTCAGCCCGTCCCACTCCTACGAATTTGATGGCAGTGCAAATCAGTTAGTTTCCCAACAGATTCATAAATAACTGGAAACTATTGATGTTAGCGAAATGTTCTTCTGAGGTCAGGGGTAATATACAGCAGAATATAGTCATCTGCTTTGCTTATTTTTCTCAAGTTGTTTCTTTTTATAAATCACATTAAAACATTGGGCTTTTTCTCAGAAGTAATTTTTATAAGCATTTTTTCATAAGAAAAAGAAGTAATAATTACACTTGAATGACAAAAAGTAGAGAAGAATATTGCTTACATGCATTGTTTTGCTTGCTGCTGAAATATTGATTTCATTCAGATGCAGAGACTATCAACCACAGTAGCAACTGGCTAGAATTGGGGCTGGGAGTAGTGACCATCTGTGGAGCTGAGTGTGTAAAAATGGTGAAGCTGGTACTTGCCTCCATGAGCATGGAGTTCATCGGCAGGATAAACAAGGACATTATTCTCAGTGTAAAAGCTTCCATTGTCTATGATTGGTTTCTGTAAACGTTTTCATCTAATATTTAGAGCTGCTGAAAAGTAATTATAACATGGAAATCAGGATAGCAAATCAAGAAGTCTGTGTTTTCACATGAGTTCCTCCAAGTCCCCTGTCTATTTCAGGATGGGCAAATTAACAGTTCCGCTGTCATGTAGTACTCAGGTGAACACTTCAGAATTTCTCTTTTATGCTATTTGTTTCTCCAGGGTTACAGAAAAGTATAAATATCAGTCCCCCAGCTCTGTAATTCTGTCACTCTGTCTCTTTGCATGAGGCCCAAGTAGCTAGTGCTACACATCTAATTTGTGTCTTTTCACTAAATAATTAGAAGCTTTGTTGCATCTTTGTCTATAGCACAAAAAAATGTTTGCTCATCAGGCAATTGCCAGAAATGCCATAAATGTAGTAGAAATACTATAAGTGTAACACATCTCGCACTAGCTCCATTCACTGCTCACAATGGAAAATTCAGCTGTAGCAGGTTTAGCAAAACATGGAAAAATACTGGCATTTTGACACAGGTGTACCCAGATGAAGCCCACCTGAGTGAAACAGATGATTAAATGAGAGTTTTTATGCAGACAAAATTATTGAGGATGTATTTTAAAATATAAGTATACCTTTTTTAATTCACTGGGTTTTTTTCCAAAATACTACTTTGTCTACTTCGTTATTTTTTTATATTTATGGTGAAAATTAGAATTTACACTTTTCCAGACCATATTCTTTGTATGTCCACTTAAAATCTTCATGAAAGCTGTGAAGGTGCCTACTCACAGGCCTGTTTGGCAGGGTAATTTCCTAATCCTGTTCCTGCTTGGAGCCAGTTGACAAAATACCTTTGTCATCAGTGATAAGGGGTTACATTTGCAGACAGGAGTATTTTCTGTGTCCTGCAAAAGTCACCATACAAATTCAGGAGAAACCAAAAACGATTACTGTCAGCCTGTCCGTAGCTTCAAAATAACTACCCTGAAGCCAAAGAGATTGTCTAAGAGATTGATTTAATCTTATGCATCATGATAGTTGAGATTCATTCAAGTGGAAGACATCCTGAAACCTAATAAAGGAAATAACCAAATGATCAATATACCCACTGGATAGCAATTACCAGTCTGTTGGTTTGCTTTTTTTTCAGTTAGGATACAGAGACAGGGGCAGCTAAAGAAATAGCAGAAGTTTTTTTACTACTTTGGAGAGTACAATTTTTAAATGACTATTCAGGGCTTGTTTCTAACTAAACATTCCAGGGAAAAAAGTTTTGTAGATGACTTTATTGCTACAATTCTAGCAGTAGAATTGCTATCTTCTATCCTGATCAATAAGCTGTCTGAATATAGATCAGTTGTGCAGCACAGGATCAAAGACCTCACGATCCATGCTATTCCATAGTAAACAGCCTGTTTTGTCATCAGGATACAAAGAGCTTTGTCCACATGTTAATTATTTCTCAACTATTACAATGTTTGTTAAGAAAGCAGGAAGAAAAAACTGAAGATGTCGTAGCCACTTGTTCTTTGAATAACAGACCTTTTTCTTCTTCATCTGCTTATTCTGCAGTTCTGACTTGAACTATACAAAGACTGAACTGGCTGCATTGGTGCATCCCTGGGCCTCTCCTTGTACATTTGGCATTCCCTCTGGCTGTGGGTTGTTTTCCTGTCTGTGAGAAAAGGGAGGAGAAAGGTGTGTCCCAGTGATGGCTGTGTCTGCTCAGCAAAGCCTTCTAGTCATGAACCTCAGATCAGAAGAACTAATTTTGTATTGCCTTTCTGCCCAACGCTGTGTATTGATTCACAGGATGGCTGCACAGATACTAAATTCTTTACCTGTAAGAATGTGGTTAATGCTGGGCAATTGTTTTGGTTTTTTTTTTTTTTTTTGGTTGCAGTGTTTGGAGACATGAGTGGCTCCCTGTGGAAGGTTGTTTTCTCCAAGTCAGTAAGCTGTGCAAGTGGATTTGGCATGGTGTCCTTGCTGTTGGCTGCTTGGTCAGGTCTTCCAGGCTGATGGGTGCCTCCAGGCAAGGTATCTCTGCCTGTCAGGAGGTCACACCTTTCCTCTATCTACTTGCCTGCTGACACACTTGTATATACATTTTAAAACCTCACTATGTTTAAAACAGTTGTCAAAGGGTTGAAACAAGATGTTTCCACATCATCCTTGGGCTTGCTAAGTGACAGCAGGAGGAGGTGAGGAGGGGAAATATCAAGCCATGCTTTGCTTCAGTTTGGGTAACTGGAAGTGAGAATGGGACCCAGGCACTGAAGGAAGATTTGAGTCTTTAAAGCAACCCTGGTTTTAGTGAAGGTCATTATTGCATTTATTATTTTTTCTGATTTTCTTATAGAATACTGTTATTTATACTATTTACTCAATTCATCCACTTTCTTATCAGCTTTTGCACAGGATGGACTGCTGGCTTCTATTAAATACTGGTACAGAGGTGATGTTTGTTTGGAGGGCTTTTGCCTTATGTTTTGCCAGCTCCATATTTTACTCACATAAGCATAGAAACACAATTTTTTCAGAAGAATATAATTCTCTATGGAGAACTCATTCTTCTTGTAGCCCATTTAGATTCTGTCAACATCTTCCCACAGGTAGGTTTGTCATGTTAAAAAGAGGTTTCTTCAACTACTCATGGCTGTAAGATATTCAGTTTTTTCCATTCTTTTCCTGCTGCATTTAAAGGTGAACTGAGAAACAAAATTAAAATAGTTAGGTATAGATTTATGTGCTGAATGTATCTGTTGCATGTTGAATGCATGTTGAAGCATTACGGAGCGGAGAGGACCAGACGTTCTTCAGATATAAATATTGTTTACCTTCTTAAGACTGTGTTGCTTTTTTCCCTTCATCTGTGAAATCATGTTGATACCTTCTGAAAAATATTCAGGAATGTGTCCTTCCATGAAATCACAAATACTAACAAAACAGATAAATTTCTGACTTTTACAGAGTCGCTTGTTAGCATTAACTCCAGCAAGTGAATACTTCAAGGACTTTACCAAGAATATCAAATTTTTCTCTTTACGTTCCTTAGAAGCGAGCTCTGTGTTCAATTCTCCCCAGTTGCTGGTGTTAGGCATATTCAACACAGAATGGGGCCAGGTTTTTGGATTGGATTTTGGATTTGAAAAACAGCATTTACTTCTGCCTTCATTTTTGGAGTTAACTGTGTAATCCAAAATTGAGAGCAGGAACAGCTCTGGAGTGTCTTTTAATTAAGTTTTAAGAAGTGCATCTGCTATCAAAAGCTCTGGTATGTGGAGATTCTATTAACAAGACTTTGAGTGTTTAGTCGGCACAGAAAAACTTTGAAAGTTTTAAATATCTTTTCAAATGCTCATGTGTGCCTATATGTGTCTCCATGTTTGATTTTCTGATTCCCTTGTCTGTCTAGTCTTTATATTTCATTTAATATCCATCTGGGACTGGGTATCGCAGTATCTTAAACCAATGAGTCAGCATTACCAGCCTTCCTGCCTTCTCAGAAGAGTCAGTCAATAACTGGTTGTCATTTCCCATGTTTGGGAAATACCCTTACACGCCTTTAATTGGTCGTTAGTCAAGAACACACCTCTGTACCTTTCCCAGTTTAAAATGAACAGTGAAGTTTCAGAGAAGCACAAACCCAAGAAGACTCAGGACTTTGAGTTTTTGTTAGACAGTCATCACTTAAGGCTGTGCAGCAGCAGAATAACTAAGGAATCTTTGGTGAGGTTTGAGGGGGACTCTTCTGAAGAGTTAAGTGGAGAGGGGTGTATGTGCTAAGTTCTCCGGTTCCCATCAGAATCAGTGAGAGATACTCTAGCAGGCTGCATGAAGAGTGGGTGGTTAATTTTTAAAGGTAGCTATCTGAGAGGGGGCAGAGTTTGGCAAGTAGGAGCGGTGTGCTCAGTAACAGGCTCAGCAGCAGGCTCTGCAGCACACAGCATGTTTAGTGCTGCCACCCAGCCAAGGTTGGACACTGGGTGTATGATACTTCCTCTCCTCACCAGCATTTTGAGTGAAGCTTTTTCTTTGCCAGTATCATAATTACATCAGTCTATTTGAGAAACCATTTCCTGGTGGTTTTTCCTCTCTATTGTAAATTCCACTAAGAAAATAACAAGTAGAAGTGGGTCACTCCCACAAAGCTTGTACTGATTCACTGTCACAGGAATCATGGGCTTTTTCTTTTTTAAAGCACATCTAATTCATAGTCATTGGGTGAAATCAGTAAAAGCTTAAGCACATATGTGCTGGAATGCAATGTGAGTGTGCTTCTGTGTCCTTCATTCACCAGTAACAATGTAGACCAATACAGAAAATGTTTCTGTGCATCAGTGGTGTTGATTTTTTGTGGGGTTAAGCATATTTCTGACTTTACAACTTAAGTGAGCACTTCCAAAACTGTAGCCAAGCAGCTTTTGGGACAGAAGTCCTTTAAATAGAAGCAAGGGGAAAATTAGAGAGCCATTTACAGCAATGTTCTCCTGACAGGCTGGGGAAATAGGATCTACGGAGAAGACTTTGGGTGTAACTGTATAACCAAAAAAATTCAGAAATTAAGTGAGAGAGAGGATGGGGAGGATTCATATTACTATAAAAAACAAATTCTACCTCTACAGAGAAGTTAGAAATTGATGGAGAAGTTAGAAACAATAGGTTCATGCTTCATGACTGTCATGGCATAGTGGTTTAAAGCCCTCTAGTTTACATCTTATGCATATATCATCTAAGTTTCTACTCTTTCCTTTTCCTGAACACATTTATCCATATCTAGATTCTTGCCTCTGATGCTACTGCAGTTTGCCTCCCACCATGTCTGGAGGAGGGTGGCCCAGTTTGCAATGGCTCTGACATGGTCCACATTACTCCATGGGCTGCTTTTATAAAAGCGTAAGATGCTGCAGTCTGACTGAAAATTGCTGTTCAACAGCAGTTGCAGAAGGAAGTTATAGTGTTTTACCTCGCAATTCTATCAGCCATGGTTATAGGGAGTACACTATGAACATGCAGACACTGAATATGTGTAAAATTAAGGGCCAGCAAGATTAAAAGCTGCCTTGAAATTCATTAGCACCTAATTAATCTTCAGTAGGAAGCTGTCCAACACTGCACTGAATTATATTAAGTTCTGCTTTTGGTGTTTGTTGATGTGATGAAATAAACGTAATTGCAGCTTTTTAAGAGAAAAACAAAACAACCCCTCAGAAAGCCCCCCCAAAATATTTAAGGAAAAAAGGAGAGAGATTTTTCCATGAACGGTCACCTTTGTCATCTTTAACAAATTAGAGGAGAACCACTTCAGCTTACTGTATGGATCACTGTAGAGATCATATATTACTGTAAAAATTCTGTACTAATTACCATTGTCTTTATGACCAATGACAACATTTCATTCTGTTATATGCATGGCAACAAAATAACAGGTAGTGCAAGATGAAAAACTAGTTAAAGGTCTCTAAGGGGAGGAAAAATTCTGTGTAAGATTCTAGGTGGAGAAGTAATTTGTTAAACAAAGAGTAGGATGCAAAATTGTCATGAAGCTGTTTGCATTAGATCTTCATGTCCTTATGAATTATAACAAATTATTCAAGCAAGCTAGGAGATTTTTCAGAGACTTGTGGTAACTTGGTAAATCTAAATTGATTTTCCAAGGTAAATGCTTTGTGGTCTGGTGTATGTGGATGGCTGTTGGTCAGATAATGCCCTTCCAGAAAATCTGCTGACTGTTGAATTTAAAAATTCAAATACGATGTTTTATGGAATGGGGCAGGCAGTTACTAGAAAGTTTGTATCAGAATGCTTTTAAATCAGATCAAGTAAAATCCTATGTGGATCCCAAATCTTGATTCCTAATGGAGTATGAGAATGGTCCAAAACCCCATCCTAGAGATGAATGCCACAGCTCTGGTCGAGTCCTCAGGAAAGTTTGTGCTCCTGTGCCCTTTGTGCCTGTTTGAAGGCAGAAATAACTAGGCAAAAAAGGTGTATCTAGGGTTCTTGTTGGCTTCAGGTTCAGTGAGAATTATTTGAATCCTTTTTCTTACATTAAATTAAAAGGTTTCTGGCATTTGCAGGTGATTTATGTCTTTACGGGAGGGATGCATCACCATTTACCTGATATGGCTAGGGATTTATTAGGTTATTAAAGCTGTCAGAAGTGACAAAATGCTATATTTGAATTGCCAGTTATGTTCATTGTCCTTGAAAGTGACAGAGGGGGCAGAAGCATGGTGCCACATAAAACCACATGGATTTGCAGAGCTGCAGAAATATTAACAGTGAAGAGGCCTGCACACACTTTATCACAAATGCCATTTGCTTTTTTATTTCCCCTTCTTGTTTTGCAGAAGGAGATGACAACCAGGATGTGTCACTAACAACTACCCACTGAAGAAAAGCAAAGTCCCATTTCCTTCCCACTGCAGAGTTCGAGAACATGACTGCCCTCATGGACTGAGCCTGCTTGTTAATCCCTGAAAGCAGAAAAGTTGGGAACCACAATTACTGTCAAAAATGCTTCTCTCCAGTGTCAATGTTCTTAACCCTGAATATGCTGCTAGAAACCTCATCTGATCAACATGGATTATTAAGAAAAAGAAGAATCATATTAGTTCTAGCTCCTTTATTAGGGATAAGAACCTCTTCAGCTGCCACAAACAAGGACAGACAGTACTCCTGCTGCTAAAGCTTTACTGAAATTCAGGTCCCTGTGCTAGCCTCCAGACTAGTTGTTTTGAAATGAAATCTGCCATCTTGTTTTCCTTTTCTTTTGTTTCTTGGTATATACTTTCTTTCCTGACTGCAACAGACTATTAGAGAGGCTCTGAAATCAAAGAAGGCTTTGCCTTTAATGCCCCCTACCCCACACCAGGCCACCCAAGGCTTGGTCACCATTCCTGAATGCCAGCAAGCCTTGTGTTTCTGGGAAGAGAGCCATGTCCTTCAGCTGAACAGGCAGCTTATGCTTCATTGTGACTCATAATTTAATTACAATGGGGGGGTTTCTGATCTCAACTACATGAACAGGGATCCAGCTATAGCTCTGCAGTGCTGAGGTATTTTCCTTGAATTCATGCTGTGACTGACAGAAATGTGCTCAGTATCTCTATATTACATTAAAAAAACAGCTGCAGTCATCATTTTCCTGAAGTACCCTATGGAATACACCAATCATGTAACTTCATATCCTTCTATCCCCTTAGAAAAAGGATCCTTCTCGATCACCCTGAAGTTTCATCTTTTCAGAGAAAAAGAAATTTAATTTTAATAACTTAAAGGAAGATACAATACAGATGAGTACGAAAAAGGTTAGAGCAGGAGGGACTAATTGAAGGTCTCTGTTGCAGCTAAACAGTGCCCAGCAATGTGACTTGCTTTATACACTAGACTACCACAACAGTTTTTTGCCAGAACTTAATCCAACTTGATTAACGCATGTATGGACCGCCTGGAAGGATCCGTTGCAGCAAATCAAGTCCTCTATACCAAATATGCCCTGAAGAGGCTTTCTTCTAAAAAAAAAAAATTAAAAAACTAAAGTGATACTTAACAGAGGTATCACAAGAGAAATACTGCTGAATAAATGGGAATCAAGTGGAACACATCTATGTATTCTGTGCCTTGTAATGAATTTTGCACACTTGTGTTATTGTGAAAAATTACTTTTTCCTGAGTAAGTGCTGAACCCTGTTGCTGCTTTCTCCCTGAGTAAGTTAGGTATGTTTACATCTTCTGAGACAGCATCAGAAGAAAATCTCATGGAGTACCATGTGATTGGTACATTTGAAATAGAGAGGTAGCAGACACTGGAGAATAACTGCAAACCCTTTCTAACTCAGTGTTATAGCACATTCTGATTTACTTGCCTGTTGGCTTAAATCAGGGCTTGTAAATGTCAGTGATCACATTCTTGCTGGGAAAAAGTGCTTTTGTCTGTGAACATTTGGTGTACCTGTGGTGGAGGCTTTCCTGCATTTCTAGAACTACACAAGCAGCATTATCCTTTGTTTTCAAGGGGATGGACCTAAATGCTCCTACCTCCATTGGTGATCTTTGCAATCACGTTAATTCTTTGGGGATTGGAACACTCACATAGATGATTCCTGTCCTGGCACTTCAGCAGGATATAACTAGCTTCTGGAATTCTTTGCCAGAGCTGCTCCTGAGGTTGCCTCATTTTAAAGAAGAAGAAAAACGTAACATCTTTGGGGTTGTTTGTGTTCCTGGCAACTGCCTGGAATTGCAACTTTAATTGTGTATGAAGGGGTTTCTTGAGCTCCGCCAAAGTGCCTGGGCTGTGGCAGTGTTTGCGATGGAGCTACAGTTGATGCAACGCTCTTGAATTTCACTGCCATTGTGGACAGTTGCCATGTAGTGTTCTCATGTCTGGGCAGCACTGTATTTGAATGATTAGCGTGAAGATGCAAATGTGGAATTCTGTGCATAAAGATCAAAGTCACTACCCAAATTGAAAAACATATTTTATGCATAATTTATTCTGCATTTTATTACACTATTTACCATATGCTGTTTTGAGTCTATTCACTGCAGCTCAGTCTGAAGATTAAGCAGAATTTTTTCTCAGTTACCTTTTAATGATTGCATTAATTTTGTGAATGCAAAACTTACCTGTTGGAGTGTTTTTCTTTTCTTTTAAACTGTCCCCGCCCCCCCC
>VZRL01006372.1:376444-531601 GCA_013397895.1 Origma solitaria
CCCCCCCCCCATGTTTCCTTTTCTAGCATGGCAAAAGAGTGAAATGCAGAGTTGAACCTTAGAGGATTTGTTTCTGACCTAACCAAAATCCTTGTAATGAGAAAAGCCCATAATGCAGGAGCTGAACCAGCTGCAAAGGAGAGCAAAGTGTGCTTGTTTTGGTTGCTTATTCTGCTAGGAAGAACGTGGAGTTTCCTTCCTCCAAATGACAGGGTGTGATCTTTTGCTAAGTACCTCCCTACAAGTACTCTTGCTTCCGCAGCACAGGTATTCAGCCACCTCCTGGCCATCTCATGCCATGGGCTGTTTCTCCGGTTCCTCTACCTGGTAGCTGATAAGCCAATAAGAGTAATGTTTGGAATGTGGCATCACTACATAAAAGCATCATTTTACCACTTTCTATAGAGAGAGAAGGGCAGCTTCCTCTTGACTCTTGTGATCAAGGATTCCAACTTCATCAGTAATTTGCTCAGGGCCACAAACAGGCAGAATTGTGTTTTGGTTGTTAATTCTTTTTCTACCTGCTCTTACTATGCTGTATGTTCCTAATAGTGCCAGCATTCCATGTTGTTCTAGGATTGGGAAAAGGGGACTGGAGAGGGAGAAGAGGTTACTGTTTGGATTTTTTGTTTTGTTTTGGTTCTTTAATCACCTTTCTAGTCCTTCAATCCGGTTTTGTTTTTCTTGCCTAATTTTTTTTCCTGGTACTTACCTTTAGAGATGCTGTTGTGTTAAGCTTCAAGGCACTTCATAGTGCCTTCATAGAGGAATCATTTCAACTGACTGAAACTCAGCATTACTTCAGAGTGTGAAAGGTTCCCATGACATGAGACTTGTCTTCAGCGGTTAAAGACTTAAGAGCTTTCATTGACTGTCTCTGTAATAAGAGATTTTGTAATGAATTTCTGCTTTGTGTGAACATAGGCTAGTGACAGCTGTAATATGAAACAAATCTTAACATATACTCCCTTAGATTTTATGAACGATTGAGTCCCAGGGTATATTGAAGGGTGAAGTTTTTTCACTAATCCACAACAGTGAAATTGATGGTTTCTATCAGATTTGAGAGAAGTTGGGGACTTACGAAACTTACAAGTTTTGTCCAAGGACTCAAGCTCTAAGTATCAAAACCTACACCAGGCAAGTTGTTTGATTCTCCTGATGAATGGATTCATTAACACCAAGGCAGGGAAACAGGAGGAAAACAGATAACATGTAACTCTACAGGGACCTATAAACAGCAGCTCAAGATGTGCAAAAACCTAATGGGTGAACATTGTCCTTAGTGATCACAAGTTCCTGGTCTGTGGAGTGGATGCACTGAATGATACTCTTTGTAGTCAGGAAGCCACTGTTGCCAAGTCTGTATTAACAACAGACTAAAAGGATCTTTTAGCACCTTTGGGTTGGATAAATTGCACATTTCGGAGCCCTCTCACAAAAAGCCACTCCTTCCCATCTCTTTTTACCTTTTCTGCGTGTTCTTGAGGTTTCTCATTCTCTGGGTGTGAGGTCTCAGAGCTAGCCTTCAGCCTTTCAGTGTTCCTTTTGCTTACCCAAGGACAGTGCTGTCACACAAAGTAGGTTTCTCACCTCCCTCAGTGCCTCCAGAAGGCAAAAGTAGGTTTCTCACCTGCGCCCTCTGAAGAGAGACCATTCCTCAATGTGCATCATCTTTTCAGAAGAACAGAAGCAGGAGAGCAGGAGGTACCTGCAAGAGCAGCAAAACAGGAGTCACGTATCAAGCAGGAATATGATTGCTGTGGTGTAGCATGCTCTGGGGGCTTTAGAAAGGGGATAACATTGGAGCACCCAGTATAGACAAGTGGACAGTATTTAGACTTTTTTTCCTATATATTGGAAGAAATTTTTAATAAAAGACATTTTTAATAATTATGAAGACTATTCCAAGGGCAAAGCAAGCCAAATCAGCACTAAGAAACTGGTGGTGGTGTACATACAAATAAAAAATGATCAGAAGAAGATTTTTTCATGTATTTTATGCTAAATAGGCAGTGATTTCCAATGTTTAGCAAAATATGCTAGAGCTCTTAAAATAGTTTCTGTTCTGTGTTTTAATAAGTTTTCCTATTTTAAAGGCAGATGTAATTAATGTAATTAAAAGTTATAATAATTTTCTCCCAGGGTAAAAATAAATTATTTGTCCAGTCTAATACATGCGTGTCTGCGTATGTGCATGTGTGCTTATATATACATATATATATATGTGTGTGTGTGTGTGTGTGTGTGTTTGGGGATACGGATGTGGAAGCATCAGCACATGCATGTGTACACTCCCTGCTCTTTCCCATAAAATACATTTTTTAATTTTGGTAATTTTTAAGGGGAATGCATCATTCTAAGAAATAAGTAATTGTTTCCTTTTTGTCCTCCATGCATCAGCACTGTTTGGTGTGTTAATTTTTTTTAATAATGTCATGTTTGTCTCAGATTTTTTTAGTTCTGTTTGTTATTAAATAATTGTTCAACTGTATGGGAAGAGAGACCAACATTAACTGTTGCAGTCATTAAAAGAAAAGGAAAGTTTGCTTTCTAAACCAATCATAATGGATGAAGCAACGGAATACAAACATAAATAAAATAAACATAACAATGCAGAAGTGTTGTGAGTTTTTTGAGATTTAGGTCTTCAGGAAGAAAAATGCATATGGTTTTCATACCACAGAATAGAATTCCCTGGCAGGCTCACAGGACCCAGAGGTGAGTGAGAGCCATCACTGCCAATGCACTAACTTCACAGTCCTCCTGTCACCAGTGTGACACCAAGAAAACCTGACCAAATGTCATGCTAATGTAAACTGGCCAGCGTCTCACCAACACCATGGGATCAAGTGAGGCATGTGAGTAGCCATTCCATAGCTAAGCTGGCCTGCTCATCTTCACCTGTCAAATATTTGAGCTTGGGTAACTCACGGGGCTTCATGATGTCCTTCAGCTGACTCCTGATGGGACACTTCAAGGAGTGTCCAGGAGTGACACGTAAGTAGCACCAAGGCAGTTGAAGGCAAAGTTTTGTCTCCTAAAAACAGAGCTGAAGAGCCTTGGTTAGAATTTGGCTGCCACAGAGGGAAATGGAGATCTAATAGGGCAATAGAAACTCTCCAGCATACAGACTTGGAGCTCATTGCATTGTGTTCATTGTCCTGATTCCTAAAGCACAGATGACCACATGTATGTGCATAATTACACATAAAGCTGCTGTACCTAATGCAAGTCAGGTACAGAGCTCAAGGGCAGCCAGGAGCATTGGGGTTAAGAATGGCTCTGTAGAGACAGCACCCCGTAAGAGAGCTGATGCTGGATTTCAGGTATCGTTCTCTCTAGCTTGGGAAGGATCTGAAGACTAGAAATGCTGGGACTAACGGGGTAACCGGAAAACAGCTGCTGAGGGAAGCTGAGGAACTTGACAAGCTAAAAGAAGCCCAGTGGCAAGAGTAGCAGGAAGTTTTCCAGAGTAGCATGTGCACATCTATGCACCAGAGGGCTGTGCCAGCATTCAGAGGGCCTCAGTAGTTTGCAGAAAAATGCCAAGAGAAAGCACATGAAGTTGAATAAAGGGAAACGGAAAGTCCCACAATTGAGAGGACCAGACTCAGCCTGTATAAGCAGGGGCCACGCAGCTGGAAGGCTCTTTGGTGGGGGAGGACTTGGGGCCCCTGTGGACACCAAGGTGACCATCACCCAGTAATCTGCCCTCACGACAGATAAGTCAGATAGCCTTCTGGACTGCATTAAGAGGAGTGTTACCCACAGTTCAAGCTCTGATCTCTCCTCTGTGATCAGCTGTGGTGAGACATGCCTGGAGTGCTTGGTCCAGTCCTGGGCGCATCAATACAAGAGACGGTACAGACTGGAGGAATGCCGAAAAGGGCCACAGTGCCCTTTGATGCATGATGATGATTCATGGACCAGGGCATCTCTCACACCAGGAGAAGCTGCAAGTGATGGGACTGTTTATCCTGCAGAAGTTTTCCTATGAAGAAGGCAAATGTTTCCCTATGTATAAACATTAATGAGGTGAGTGAAGATAATCAGACTCTTCTTAGTGGTATCCAATGACAGAAGCAATTGGACACAAAGTACAGGAAACTCCTATTAAACACATGAAAAACCTGTTCAAAGTGACCTTGCTATGAGTGTGGCATTGGACCAGGGACTGCCAGCAGTTCCTCCAGTCCAGCAGTGTGGTGGGCCTGTGACCACAGCAGCATATATAGGCTGTCCAGCAGTGATGGGGTTCTTCAGTCTGCTGTTGACAATTCCTCTCTCAAGGCCAGAAGAGACCTGTTCTGTCAGGTGAAACCGCTGTAGGAAACCTCTTTCTACACAACACTGTTGCACACCTCCCTCATGTTCCATATCCTGATTCCACACAGCAGTGAAAGCTGAACAGCAAGTGGAAGGCACCTCCCTGCATCAGCCGAGAAGCAAAGGAGCAGGGCAGAAATGAGCCTGGCTATTGCAGCCTGCATGCCTTGCCACACTGCACAAGTTGTCTCAGCTGTGTCATTGCCATTGTAACTGGGATGATTTTTTTCCTGCTGCTGCTCAATATGATGGCAAAGCAGGATTCAGCATCCCTTTTCTATTCCAAACTGCTCTTCACGCTCCTTGGAGAGAGCACAAAATAAAAATGAGGCAAACCCAGCAGGCAATGGGGTGAAAAACAGGCAGACCTTCCTGATTACAAAAAAAAATAGACCTGACAAAGAACAGGTGGCATTCGTGGTTTGAAACCTTAGATTGTATTTAATATGCCATGGCAATTAGAGCAGTTCAAATAAATGGACAGGTCATCTGCGGGTGTCACCTACCTGGTGCATGCATTTTGGCAAATGGAGACATTCTGACAGAGTAAAAGCCAAACATTACTCACAGCCCTAAAAGCCATACTGTAGGTAATTAGTAACCATTCACAAATAAATATGGCACAAAGGGCAGCAGTATTTACGAGGGGAGGTGCATAAACCATAGTCCTCTCTTGGTGTAATTACATTCTATCCATTGAACAGTAAGAAAAAACCCACAAAACAAACCCAAAACCAGACCAATTATGAAGGTTGTCATTTATAATGTATCAGCCGGAACTGTGTCACAGAGTACTCTTAGAGCACCACAGAATCTTGTCAGGCTAGTCAGCTCTGCAAATCAGGACGCTTTTTTCAGTGTTAAGCACTTGTCGTGTTACTTTCTGACTTAAAATGGGCAACTGCCATGAGCTCATGTACTTGTGAGGTGTCATTGCTGTTCAGAACAAGAGACTGGTTTCTAAAAAGTGACTTTCACGAAATGAAGACAAGAGCTTGCTGAACACACCCAGCTTTATGTGGATGGAGCAGCAAAACAGCAAAGTGTCTGGGAACACACTGAACAAAGCTGCATCCTTTGTTGCTGGTAGTCTCTGCCCCACTGGTATTGTCACTTTAGCCAAACCATCAAACAGTTTTTTTTCTACACAGTGATATCAGTGTTCATTAGGAAAAAAAGAATCAGTGGATGCAGTGATAGTAACAGAATTCTGGCCCAGTTTTGGAAGACCTCTTGCATCTGCAGATAGGTCTAAAGTCAGCTGTGAGTGATTATCCAAGACTTGTGCCACCATGCTCTGCTTGAGTGCACTTCACTCATGGTCTCTGATCAGGCTCCCCCAGTCTCAAGCTGTAAAAATCAGATGTTACCACAAACTCTTCCATTGTGCTCCCAGCAGACAAGTGTTCAGTAAACTTAGTTTAGTATGTGTACTTTTTACTGTGTTAACAAAATAAAACTATCCACTACTTGTTTCAACTTTCTGAGGCTTTTTCTTAGAAAATTATGAGAGAAATAAGCTAACACTGCAGTCTAAAAATTCTCGCATTTACCAGTAGCTTCAGTGACACACATCGGTAAGACCTTCAGAATTAAGTCCAAGCATTGAGTCACCTGATCTCCCAGTTGCCACAAGAACAGCCATCCCAATACTATGGCCAATTAATCTACTTAGTCGACTACCTGATTTTTAAGGAGCTACGACATGATCAAGTGTGAAGAGACAAATGATATTTCCTAATGAAAAAACTCTTTAAACCCCAATAATTTAATACACTGCATTTACCCGTCTCAAACTGAGTGGTACGCAATACCTAAATGGGACCTACAGGAAAACTTTAGGGTGGGGCTTGTAGTGATAGGACAAGGAATAATAACTTTAAACTGAGAGAGGTCAGGTTCTATGAGCTTGCTGAGGCACTGGAACAGGTTGCCATGGGGTGTTGTTCAAGGAGAGACTGGATGCAGCTCTGAGCAACCTGCTCTAAGGGAATGTGTCCCTGGCCATGGCAGGGGGTTGGAACTAGATGACATTTAAGGTCCCTTCCAACCCAAACCATTCTATGGTTCCATGATTTTGTCAGTAAATTTCTGAGGAAGTGCATGTGCCTCGGAAGCAGAGCTGATTTCCTTAAATAAGCACATCTCACTGACAGGACACGCTTCATTAAGCATTCCTGTGCTAGATTTTCCTAGCGCCAAAAAAAAAAAAAAAAAACCCCAAAAGAAAGGGATATTAAAAAAAAGAAAATTGCACAAAGAGTACTGTTTTTTTAGTAGTGTGTTTGGAGCCGATCTGCTGATGATTTTCTTCTCAGCTGGTCATCCATGGCAGTGAAATCAGACTTGCCTAGTCTGTGTTTCTGCCTCAGAGTTACTTGGACATGACATACAGTTATAAAATTGGAGGAAGTTTGAACTACAGGAAGACCCTGAGTTGACTCAAAAAAATCAACTTTTATTGTCACCAGTGCATGATCCTGAGCTTTGTGATGTATGTCTGACCCTTGAAATGTCTGTTCCAAATAACACACAGAAAATTGAATTTTACTGGTAGATGAATGCCTGAGTGTCTGCCAGGGTTTCTATCTCGAATAACCTGAATGCTCCTGCAGATAAGCAGGAGCTGTGATAAATTGCTGTCTTAGTTTGACATAGCATTTTGTTGCCATTAACTAGCATTTCACAAGCTGATTTCATTAGATGGGCCGACATTAATCATTCTTTATGCCATCCCATTGGAAAAAACAATTTCAAAATACAAAGTACTGTAGAGAAAAGAAAAGAGCAAAACAGCTAAACAAGCTGATGGATTTACTCTGCAGGCCTTGAGTGTGATGTTGAAGGCCAGGCTGTACTGCTGTTGTTTCTGACACTGCCACTTCAGGTGCTGGGAATAAAAAGTCTTCAGTGTTTTTCTTCTGATTTGTGTGCTCTTGAATTTCCACAAGTTGCCATTATCCAAACTGGTCTCTGAAAAGTGATCAAACTACTGGAACAGAAACATAACAAAACTCTAAACTCACACCTGAGATCAAACTAATGGCTGAAAATTTGACCCCTATAAAACAAGTGGTATAAAAGCTTTCCTAGAGCCATCCACTCAATTGCTGATTGGAATGACAAGCGGGACTGAACTTTACTGCCATTTCCTGTTCTAGTTTGGAGGTGGTTTTGTAGGATTCAAAGTGGACGTAATGCATTCAGTCAAAACAGTTGCTCTAACAGGTTGGCTGTTTCCTGGGTCTGTGGCCCAGCCGAAGGCTCATTATTAGGTCCAGCGAGGATTTGTTATGGGCCAAATTCAGAAGGATGAAAGAAACTTCTCCTTTCCTCAAAAGGAAAGAGATGTACAGAGCAAAAAAACCCACAGCACAAGACAGTGAATGTGAAAGGTCTGTTTGGACCAATAAAAGAATAAAAGACCATAAAGAGAGCTATATTATTTAACTTTTCTAGTGAAACAGCTGTAAACAGTTACTGAATAAATATTTTCAATTGCAAATTCTGAAACAATATTTTATTTTACCCTTATAATTCCTATGTGAAAGTAAAAATCTCAGCTGCTGCCTATGTGTTTTTATATTTAAATAAAGAAAAACAAGACTGTTTCTTCTGTAGTTGTTTTTACTGTACCAACTTTAAGCTCTTCAGTTTGGGGTTCTTTTTTTTTTCAGTTGGTTGATTGGTTGTTTGGTTGGGTTGTTTGGTTTGGTTTTCTTCTATTTTTTAAGTGTTTCTGCTGCTCTGCCTTTGGCCTTCTGTTCTAAGTCTAGGGTGAGGGAAAAAATCAGGAAATGTCAAAATCCTTTTGTCTTGTTCTTTCTGTAGGCTAAGTCACTAAGCCTTTTTCTTGGATGTCAAACCAAAGTCCATACAAGTGAATTAGTAAAATTCTTCTCAGATTAAACCTGAGGCAAGGAATTATGATATTAGAAATGGCACTGGAACTCCCACTCCTTAAGGTAGCTGTGTAATTACTATATATATATATATAGTATATATACTATATATATAAAAAAAATCTCATAACTAAATATGATATTTATATAATTATTAAATATTTTATATCATATTATTAAATGTGATATTTATATAATATTTAATTATGAGATGGAAAAATTTGTGTTTTCTTCCCAAGTGAAATGCAATGTAAGCCCTTTGCTGGCTTTAATTAAAAATATAATTCTGTAATTGGTGGACAGAATGAAATTCATGAGGAGAAATTAGTTCCTAGACTAGTACGAAGTGCCTCATATTTTATTCTGTTCTGGGTTTTAATTCTTTGGGTTTTGGGGCTGTTGTTGGGGATTTTGTGTGTGTGTTTGTGGGATTTTTTGTTAATAACTGTGTTCTTTGGTGTTTGTTTCAGGAAAAATCAAGTAAAGAAATCATAGAAAATAATGTTATTTTGCCTAAGAAAATCCTTCACAGGCAGGAGGTATCAGCTCTGGTGAGCACTCCACTGGTTCCCTTCTGGAGCACTCAGTGAGGGCAAAGAGAGGAGCAGATGATCCTAAGTAGAATATGTATTTATATATGGAACACAAAGCATTTTCAAAGACCATGACAGGAAATTAGCAAGATAGATCTCATTTACTTTGTTCCTCTAGCAATATTCATTAAGATGTCAGGCAGTATAATTATTCATTGAAAAATGAACGTGGAAGAGAATCTGTGATCTATAGTAAAAGGAGAAAAATAGTAAGACAATTAGGTTCTTGTAGATCAATTGCAAGACAGCTAAGAACTAGTATCCTGAAATTAAATCTTTTATAGATTATCTGTATAACACAGATGCACACATATCTCTTAATTTGGTCTGTATGGAAGCAAAACATATACATAACCAATCTGAACAATTTCAGTGCCATGTTGTGAGGTTTTTCTTTCCACAGCCTCTCATTTCCCATGTGTCCAGTTGTGCTAACTTAGCCTCTCATTTCCCATGTGTCCAGTTGTGCTAACTTAGCCTCTCAGCTCAAAATCACATTTGCTCATGTCACTTGTAGTTAAAACATCCTGGTAGCTCTTAATGCTGGTTTATACCCCCTGTAGTCAACCAGTCGCTTATAGACTGCTTTGGATATGAGCCCAAATCTTTAGTGCCACCCACACTATACTTAATCTAAGCTTGAATTGCTTGTGGACAGGCCTGTGCACTGCCTGGATTGACTGTGTAGGGAATGACTCCATGCCAGTTACCTCTGTGTTGTTCCCCCCCTCTGGAGTGAGTGATTTATTACTTGAATACAGTCTGCCTCAGAGGTTTAACCTTTTTTTCCTCCAGAGAGAGGTGCGCTCATCTCTGATGGTAAAAATGATGTTACCTTTTACACCAAAAAGGGTTCAAGTTCTTATGCCCTTGTAGAAGTTTGGAAAAGTAGTGACGGTTCCAACCAAAAGTGAACGACTCTAGGAGCAGAGATGGCTGTAGGATTACAGTCTGTTTCACTGACTCAAAAGCCATTTAACTGAACTGCGAAGGGCTGCAGGCTGGATCCAAATGTGCCACGCCAGAAATCTTCTTCCTTTTCATCTTTGCATTATTCTGCCAACTTTAAAAACCTTGCTCACATGTGTAGTGTGCATCAACAGTGACTCAGCTAATGAAAATGCTGATTAAATAAATATTTACAAACTACGGACTTCTTCTAAAATAATTACGTTTTTTCTCAGCTGCTGGGTTTTATTCTTATTTTTGTTCTGCAACTCTCTTCCTCTAATTTTTTTCTTTTAAAAATGTGACTTGTCTGTCTGTAGTCAGCAGAGGGAGCTATGTTATTTACTTATGTGAGACCTGGACGCTTCAGATTTTTATTTTCTCTTTTTTCACTTCAGCTAAGCTAAAAAGATTCTCTAGCCTTAAAATTTCTTTGAAAGGCTCTAGAACAGGGGCAGTCACATAATTAGTTTGACGAACTGTTTCAGACCAGGAATAGGATATCTTTCCCAGGTATTTCATTTAAAGTTAACCATGCCAAAAATTACTAAAAGCCCACACTCTGCATTATCTTAACAAAAAATATTGTGTTTTGAAACAATTATGTCTTTCAAAAAAACCCCTGTAATCACAAATGTGTTTGAAAATGTTGTAGCATATAACATAGCAAAAATAATGGGTGGGGACTGAAAGTCCACATAAGTGAGGCTGATCTGGAATTTGGAGACTGCTGAAACACATAGTTGCAGGTGACTCTTATCTACCCGGTTATGCATTTTCATGTCATTATATTTGAGCGTGCAACTGAGTGTGTCTGTCTTGGCCATGAGGTTCCAGGTGTCTCTGTTTCTTAATCCAAGAAACAGGCTGATGGATTTCCCTTTTTTCATCCGGTTAATATTTTTATAAGGAAGAAAGCTAAAAACCTGATAAGCTTTATGTTAAAATATGGAAGCTGTACTTCAGGGCCCAGTGAGCACTGCAGAGATGCATTTTAAATATTAGTCATGGCAAATAGCATAGTTAGACCAAACTCAGTCTTTAAAATATCTATAAAGCTGGTGTCTGTCAGTCCTCGAAGAAGCAAAATGTGGTTTTGATGATGTAGTTCCTACTAACTAGGTCAGCCAATAAAATCAGACAAGACCCTTTGGATGTTGAATAGCTGCGGCTGCGTTAGGGTCATTTTTTTGGTATAGAAAAGTCCTCTCTAAGCCTCTGCAAGGGAAGTAATTGACATTGTTGACTGGAGCTTAGAAATGGGGTCTAGGTGAGCAGATATGGATATGAAAAAAAAAAACCAGGTAGAGTCTCAGGTTTCCTTTTTCTCTAGGCATTGAGTCTCAAAGCTAGGGAAGAAATAGCAAAGCTGCAGAAGTAACTATTCCCTGTGTTCTTCTGAATGTCTGTTTGTTCCTGGTCAAGGACAGGAGAGGGTCTGCCAAGGAACTTCTTTAAGTAAAATGCAAAGTTGCTACAACTGAAACAGCTGTCCCGTGTAACAGGTTTCTCATCTGCTAAACTCCAAAGCATCAGATGGCCCCCACTCATACTAATCTCCAATCTCAGAGCTTTTAAAATGAAAACTAAGTGGAATCATGGAATGGTTAGGTTGGAAGGCATCTTTAAAGGTCAAACTACTACTCCAACCCTCCATGCAGTGATCAGGGACATCTTCAAATAAATCAGATTTCTCAGAGCCCCATCAAACCTGACCTTGAATGTTTCCAGCGATGAGGCTCTCTGGGAAACCTGTGCCAGTGTTTCACCACTCACCTCACGAACAATTTCTTCTTTAGACTCAATCTGAGTCTATCATCTTTTTACACCATTTTTAAAACCATTTCACCTCATTGTTTTGCAACTGGTCCTGCTAGAAACATGTCCCCATTTTTCTTATAAGCCCCCTTTGAAGTATTTAAAGTGGCAATAGGATCTC
Source organism: Origma solitaria (assembly GCA_013397895.1). Taxonomy (NCBI): domain Eukaryota; kingdom Metazoa; phylum Chordata; class Aves; order Passeriformes; family Acanthizidae; genus Origma; species Origma solitaria. The sequence goes on from VZRL01006372.1 coordinate 388,156, forward strand.
CCTGGGGCCTTTCCTTCTCCAGGTTGAACAACCTCAGCTGTCTCAGCTGCTCCTCAGAGGAGAGGTGTTCCACCCTCTGATCATTCCTGTGGCCCGTTTTGTATTTTGGTAGTGCACTCATCTTTAGCTGGTGACAAAAGAACTGCAGTAGAATTCTACCGAGAAGGGAGGCCTGAAATGGTGCTGGTGGTGGAGGAGCCCTGTGAAACCATATCCAGCCAAACAGTTCAACACAGATCTGTGGGAAGATCTCTGGGGGGCTGACTGTGAGCATCCGAAGGGACCCAGCTTGTCCCTCCTGCCCCACTCTTAGAGGTCTCTGCGAGCCAAACAGGGACAGATGAGCAGGATTTGTGTCTGCCCCATTTGCTGACTGGCCTGGTCAAGTGGATGAGAACTGCTACAGGTTTGCTGCCAGGTTTTGTGGCAGACAGGGAGTTGCCCACTGGGCCATTTCCTTGACACTCCCTGCTGTGAAGAAAGATGCCAGGCAGCACAGGAGGGGCAGGGGATGCCAAGGTAGACACTGCTCTTCCTGCAAGCCAGAGCAGCATTCATCTGCACTAATGGTTGTGATTTTTCTGTTTTCCTAAGCCTACCTTCTTGCCCACCACCTGCTCTATTTGGTCTCTGCCTCATAGCTCCCATTTTTGATGGGACTTGCCCATTTTGGATGAATGGTTTCCTCCCACCACCATCTACTAAGTTCTAAGTTCCACTTTCTGTTTAAGCTGTTTTATCTTGCTTTCTTTACATCCATTACAGCCGGTTCCCTACAACTCATTGATATGTCCAGGGAAGAAATGTAGAAACTTATTGTGTGCCACAATATCAAATGAATATTCAAAGAATATTTATAAGGAGACTTAATTTTCCTACAGGTAAATTTACAGTGAGACTTAAGCACTTAAAATGCAGACTGTACTAAGAGTTATTGAATTGATGAATGACTCTCTGATGCTTTACTTATGTGACTTAATGGTCCATGTAAAAATTTGCCACAGAAGGAGAGGTTCACGTCAAGTAGCCGAATAGTCAGTTGTGTCTGCTGTTAGAAATTTATGAGAGTATGAAACAAGGAACTCTTTGGACCTGCAAAAAATTCTGTACAGTAAGTGGGGCAGTTCCACCACCTTTGCCTGGAAGTCTAGAAAACACCGACAGAGACACATTCTTATTCATCTCACTGACCTGTAGCAATGTGGTTCAACTGCACAATGCAATGCCCATGCTTCAAAAACTGCTGGTGGTGTCTTGTGAAAAATATGGTAGAATTTGTTCTTTTTTTTTTTAAATTTGTCCCTTGGTTCAGTGAATTTGTGTGCTCTTTGCAAACGTAAAAGAAGAGTTCAGACCCTGGGTTCTAAGGCAGACTCAGTTTATTTCAGTTTGAGCTGGGTGCCGCTAGAGACCCTGACCAAAGAAATCCCTGGGCCTTTATACCCTTACAGTCTGTGCCCCCGACCTTCACACACTCGTCATGTGCCCTGCATGTGCCTCTTCGTCCTATGGTGATTTATGGTCTGGGGTCTTCTAACACCTCCTTGGGTTCTTTCTTCATGTTCCTGTGCCTTTAACTACTCTTATCTTCCAGCCTGGGGCAGCCTTGGTACCCTCCAGGGTCTCAGCCCTTCTCTGAAGATAACCAGTCTTCATTTCCTCCCCTGCTTAGCCATTATGCTAAAGAGTTCATTTAAAGTTCACCTACACTAAGTTTTGAGCAGGGCCCTCTCATGCTAAACTGTAAGCAAGTTACAATTAAACTTAAACCTACACAATTAATTTCTAATATTCTATAAGTAAACTTTTTTTAATCCCCAGCAATAAACTCCTAGTTTACATCTAGCACCTGGTTTACAGTGCAAGTTCCACCTATCTCAAGGCTGCACAAGTCATCTCAGCACCCTCGTTTGTTGTCTTATTCCCTTTTAATAGTGCTCTTGGTGCTTCTCTTTGAGTCAGTCTGATGTATGCCATTAATGTTACTCTATAATCTGCTGTGATACCCCCACCTTGTAACCAATTAAAGTCCCATCCACAAAGTAAGTGTCAGCAGGAGAAATCTTGTAATCTCTCAAGCATCTTTCTCCAAGTCTTAGGGAATGGCTTGATGCACCCAGCTTGGAAGTCATTGTGGTCTGATGGACAGTTATGAGATGGTAAATTAAGGGGAAGAGGGGAACATGTGTACAAAACATGAAGTTGGCTGATATCAGAATTTTTGATGGGGTAAGTCCACCAAATCCCTCCTGGTTGACTTGACACCAGAAGCTCAAGTCAATCCTGCCTCTATCTGTTTTTCCTAAGGACTAGGGACCTTTCTGGCAGGTCAAATATCACTGATTTGAAGCATTTCAGTAAGATATTTTTAAGAGGCCATACCACACTACAGACTGTATGAGGGGGTAAAATAAACAAAAGTAAGTAAACCCTGCTTGTATATAATGGGTAGTAATTTATAATTATGCAGTGAAATTATTAAATGACTTACAAATTGAATAAATCTCATGTATATCCAGGATAGTTGTAAAAATGTGGTTTACAATATGTAGTATGCTCCTCAACCCTATGCTTCATGATAATTGCTGTATGGCTACCTCTGATAGCATTAAACACTTCAAAATATATGTATATTTTGCGTATGGGCAAAACCTGACTCACACTAGACAATGAAAGAGCAATAGCATGCATTGTATCTTACAAGTGTCAACAGAACTTTTGAACAGTTTATTTCTACTAGCTGACTTTTTCATTCAAAGAGGAGTCTGTCCTAATTGTCCTTGTCGAGCACACACTTCTGTTGTTGCACTGCAACTGCCTACCCTTTTTGTCTGGAACACCATGAAACGTATATGGGATACTGCAATAAGTTACCACTTTGCTATGAGTAGCTCTTGGAAAACACAAAAAAAAGTCTAAGATGGCAATACCTAATGCATTACAACATGTATGTAGACATTCTATCTACATGACTAGGAAAAAAGAAAACCCTGCATATGAAACAACAGATTTCATTACTTCAGTCCACACCTGCTCTGAACAGTATATACACTTCTACAGCCTGTGAGGGCAGAGGTTACTGTGTGATATACACATACATAACTGTGGTAAAACAGTATTGCTGTTTTATATATACTTAGAGCTATACACAGTTCTACACAGCACATCACATTTTGGGCTCCAGCAGATTGAATTTTGGTTTCCTGTATTACATCATTGATGAATGAAGATTTTTCCCCTCTTAAGCAGCTTCTTCAGCGGAGCAATCAATGCCTGCATAAGTAAACTTCTCATATAGGGTAGTATTCACATAGGTCTGGGAAGGAAATAAACAGAAAAACTGTGAAGCAAAGTGCATTACCTCAAGAATCCTAAACAATATTTAAATTATTCATAGCCTAATTATTTATATCATTATAAATATGTGTATATTATAGGGATTTATTCTTACCTTTCTTTCTTCTAACATCCTGTTCAGTGACACGAGTATCTGAGCAAATGATGGTCTTTCATAAGGTTTCTCTTTCCAGCACTGTCTCATTAGGTCATACCTTTAAAAATCAAACACCGGCATTTGCTAGTTTAGATACATAGGTTAAAGCTACAAATTCATGATAATTTAAAGACTATGCACATTCCATTTTTCAGAGGAAAATGGATTTATATATTGCTGAAGTTACATTTTCCATAGCTGGTTGCTGTCTGAAAATAACTTTCTTTTACTCTGGAATAATCAAAAAGCTCACTACGAGCTAAAACCCAGGCATGTTGTGTAAAGAACAGGATAACGGGCAGGATCAGAGAGCCTGGGACAGTGTTCATGGCAAATTAACAGTGCATGCTATGTACAAAAGGACTTCAGTGATTATTTCTGCTTGTGCACTTCTTAATTTTTTTAAGGTAATTTTTATATTTTCCAGTAAAAAAGAAGTTTATTCATTTCTTGTAGAAATCATGTATTTTCCAAAACTAATGCTGTGTTATTCTGTTTATTTTTGGGTTTTTTCTGAGGTGATACTCACACTTCATCATCGCAGTTGAGAGGTTTTTCCAGTCGGTACCCTTGAGGGAGTTTTTCATACAGTTCTGCACATGTCATTCCACAATATGGTGTTCCACCTAAAGCAAAGTTTAACCATTGCCATGAATAGAAGTGGGTTTGAATAAAAGAAAGTTTAGTTTCATAGCAGAAATGGAAAAGTATGGCTGATATAGTAACAGGCAAATTAATCCAAAATTAAGGAATATTTTGCAGCTACATTTTTATTGGTAGTGCTTCCTTACTTCTTGATGCACAATATTGAAGAGCAAAATTAAGTGTCCTCTTTTATCATCTGTAGGTCTGGCCTGAATTTCTCTACAAGTCTGAGGGCCTGGGTCTGATTGTATTCAAAGTGTTCTTTCAATAGCCCTGATGTCACTAGGAAAGTCATTCCTTCATTAGCACCATATTAATAAGATCCTAGATGTACTCATGGAGCTATTACTTCAAGCTGGTTTTGCCCCTTTCTGCAGATTTTTGGTTATTTAGGCTCTTGATATTCCACACTGCATCCATATCTAGTAAGGAGAGTCAGGAACAAATCAGAAGTCCAGAGCTCATGATCAGGCCACTAGGCAATGTGCACCTCAGTGAGTAGCATCTCTTGGCCAGCAGATCATGGGCATATCTCCAAGGAAAACCACAAGGGAGGTGTAACACATTGATTTTCAGTGGTGCAGAGCTTATCACAATCATGATGAATAGAGGTGTCTGCAGAAATGAACCCTTAATTTTATTTGAAGCTTAATATTCAAAAATTTTCTTCATGAATATTTGGAGTAGGAGATGATTAATCCCCACCCTGCAATATCATTAAAATATAAGTCTTTATTTAAAATGCAGGAAGGCTGAAGAAAAGCCAAACTCAAAATATGTTGGACTAAGTCTATATGTTATACGATATCCTGGAGTTTATATTTAGGTATGGCCTGAGTTTTATAATATGACAAAAACATTGTCACTATGGTTCTTTATCATTTAAAATGGTACCTGAATTGAAAAATTGACAATTACATTTCCAAGCATACTGAAGCTAAATAAAATGTAGCAGAATAAAACAGAAAAAAAAATTGAAATATACTGTGAAGCAATATTTTTTAAAAGATTGAATGAATGGAGCTGCCTTGGCTCAGATTATTTATTTGTGCAGTGCAAAATTCAGATACTTACCTAAACTAACAATTTCCCACAAGAGGACACCATATGACCATCTGCAACAAAGGGATATTATGAAGTGCAACAGAATGAAACAAGATTTAATATTTAAAAATGGCAGATAGTTTTGCTAGTATTCAGGAAACACGGAGAAGTGTGATATGTTTTCCTGTATTTTTTTATAGTTTTGTATAATGATAGGGTATGTAGAATCAGAAAGAAGGAAAATTAGGAAAATTAATTCATGCCGAGTCAACTAGAGACTTTTATCAGATTGTGAGCACTCAGCAAATACTGTAATTACAGAATTCCTTTGCCAAATATAATTTCTAGTTTCCTAAATATAATACCAATTTCCTCTGGGTTTCTCAAAGATTCATCAGCTCTCTGATTTTGAATGAGAAATATAGCTAAAGTAGTGGTGCAAATCCAAGTAGTTTGTGAACACATAACTTGTTCAGACACTGACGACGAAATAAAAGTAACATTTTTGTTATGGTTTTTATTTTTTGCTTCCATTGCTCACTCATGATGACATGACTACTAAGTATTTTGAAATAAGAGTGGATGTCTAATCCTAGCCATCAAACTTCCCTTGATATTGAAAAACATTTCTTTCTTTAAAAAATGCCACTTGAACACATACTTACACATCACTATTTGTGGTGTAAACACTGTAATTCAAAGATTCAATTGCCATCCATCGCACAGGAAGCCGTCCCTGGAAATTATTTAACAAATGTTTATTTGTCAGTGCCTGGAATAACAATATTGTAATTTGTATGCCAACCGCTGTATGCCAGCAGTTGTGTTACCTTCATGAAAACAGAATTTATGCAAGTAAACTTAATCAAGTAAATAAACTTATTAAACTTGTGCATTTTTACAGAAGAAATTCTTTACTGTGAGAGTGGTGAGGCATTGGAACAGGTTGCCCAGAGAAGTTGTGGATGTGGGAGTGTTCCAGGCCATGTTGGATGGGGCTCTGAGCAATCTGGTGTAGTGAAATTTGGGGTTGGAGCTAAATGTTCTTTAAAGTCTCTTTCAAAACAAGTCATTCCATGATCCTATGGTTCTATGATTTGCTTCCCAAAGGAACTGTTCACACTAAAGCTAATAAAGAAATTATTCAATCAGCATCAAGGTGAAATGTAAAGAATTCCTCAGATGATGGCTCTGACCATCCTCTTGCCTTGACAACACAGTGCTATTTCTGTTCTACAGCTACATTATGCTTATTACATATGTTCCTCTTTCAGATCTTCCAAAACATTAGCTCTGGACAGATCCTGATGTACCTCTGCTTACCATATCGCTGACTTTGGCATTGTTCAATAGAATTAGACCAGCTTGACTTGTCTATTTTACAGTCATCCATATTCATATAAATACTTTTAAATTACATTGTATATTATAAACATGGTATAGAATTTATTTATGTGTATATTAATAACCTTATACACATTTACATGCTAACAAATAACATTTAAATAATCAGTAAAACCCATGAGTTTGTATTTTTATTCATATGAAAACACAAAGAAATAAGAAAACAAAAATTAAGAAAACAGATAGGATCAATTTGTTTTGATCCTTACCATGGTCTTCTTAACATAAACTTCTTGACCTCTTGATAAGCCAAAGTCAGCTATTTTTGCTATGTAATTTTCTCCAACCAAGATGTTTCTTGCTGCCAAATCTCGATGAATAAACTAACAAAATAATAATAATGATAATAATAATAATATAAAATAAGGAAATCACTTCAGTATCAGTGAGTTTTACATGTATTTCTTTACTGCTATATTGAAAATTGAAAACATATGGAGTAAGAACACAAAACAAAAAAATTGGCTTGGTATGTCACGACCAAGAACATTTTAAGCTTCATCTGAAAAGGAAAGCAGTTACTGATCATGTTGTTTTAAGTTTTAATTCCTCTTCCATGATTCCCCATGGCGTAGTATTTGATAGGGTTAAATGAAGATAACAAAATAAACCTCATCTACTGTGTGCTATATAAGCTGAAATTAAAACTTTATTTTGATTTAATTAAAGGGCATATTCCCTGGAAAACTATTTACCATGCTTTCAGTGGCAGTGAGTTGAAGACTGACCTGTTTCTGGCTCAAGTAGTCCATCCCTCTGGCAACATCTGCTGCAAAATGCAGAAGTTGCTGAGAGGAAAGTGTAGATGCTGTGCTGTTGGCAATAGCAAATGCTGGGTCTGTCTCTAGTACTCTGCTTTTCCGAAGGAAGTCCAGTAAATTTCCATGGGGGGCGTATTCAATAGCAAGGTAAAGATATCCTAATGAAACATCAGAGAGTGAGCGTATCACAAAGTAAGAGATGGTCAGTAATATTCTTCGGAAATTTACACTGCCTTGAGTGCGAAAAGGAAATAAACACAAAACAGACTGGAGGGAAATGTCAAACAGGCTAATATCTAGTAATAGAGGGGAATTTAGAACTATTGTTTTGGGCATTAATGTGGGCTTTTAGATCCAAACACAAAATTATCTGACCTTTTAAGAAATGTTGCACACAGACCTGCTAGTGTTTCTCTAGACTATATGGGCTATATTGTGAGAGGATTTTTTAAAACTAGTTTTTAAAGTACATATACTCAAGAGTATCTTACCTCTATGTTCACATGCTCCCAAAAGGTTTATGATATTGGGATGATGACCAAGTTTACAAAGAACCTCAAGTTCTCCAGCAAAATCTCTGTGATCATCTTTTGAGGCATACTCTGAAAATCAAATAAGCATGTTTTTATGTTTTCCTTTGAACTGAATTTATAACAATACTTCTTTTAATTATGAGGACTCTGAGTTGCTTGGGCCACTACTGTTTCAACTCCAGTAGAAAGAGGAAAAACTCTAAGGTACATTAGCATTTACTGAAAAAAGTAGAATTTTTCAAAGTAAAAAAATGTGATAAACTAATGTCTGTAGAAGTAATCTGCAGAGAAAAGAAGCATCTTAACACAGACTGTCACTCTCCTTTTTATTTGAGAGTGTAAAATGTTGTAGTAGTTCTTACACAAACTAACTGCTTAAAAATCCTGCCGGTATATATGCTGCTGATTATTTCCGCCTTTATGCAGACCTTGGTTATTTTTAAATTAATCATCATGCTTAAAAGAGTTTCTCAATATACCTAGATAATGATCTAGTGAGTTGCAATAAAACATGCACATTCTTGCAATATTGTATGTATGGTAGCTCTCTCTGGAATGTAGCTGTCATGCCCAATGAAGAAAAAGAAATTTAATGATCCTCATATTATGTGTATACATAGATGCATAAGAAGCAGTTGTCTCTGAATGGCTAAGATGAAGCAAGATGAACAAATTCTGTGCCCCAAGATTAGCTCTCAGCTCCTCTCTATTAAATGCATTCTGCCTTGCAGATGAACTCACATGAAGTTCAAACTGATCTATGAATTGAAAAATATGCAACAGTTAATTATATCAACCATGGAGGAGAAATAGAAAACAACTTTACCAAGCAGAAATACAGTCTTTGGCCTAGTGACAGCTGACACAATTTAACTACCATCTTTCGGTATTTATTTTAGCTTTAGAAGATGGCTACTAAGCATTTCATATGACAGAGAAACATTTGAATGAAACAATCAAGAAAATTCTGTAGTTGCAGAATCCCTGGTGTTTACTACCTTTCATCCTTTTTATTGCAGCATCCATGCGTAAGCCATCTTTCTTAATGCGTGCTTTCAGGACTTGCCCGAAGTTACCTTCCCCAATCACATCTTGAAATTTTATGTCATTCCATTCAAGAACTGGATAAATAGTAGGATCTGGACTGTTTTTGGCTTTCCTGCTCAGGGTGAGAGTACCTGAGTTAAACTGCAGAGCTGGCTCTTCCCTCTGCAACAGAATTAAGTAAATGACATTAACTGTGATTTCTACTTCACTGAGCAATGCTCTGATCCCACTTCGCAAATGCTCGTGCGCTCACTCATCTACACACACATACAGAGCCCAATCCACCTCTTACCTACACAAGAGTGAGTACATTAGACATTTACACCTACTTGAGACACTAACTACAACAAGCAGTTCTGCCCAGATCCACAGAGTTAATCAGCCTTCTAATTTATGTGTAAGTACCTTTTAGACCTGGGCCTCCTGAACAGTTTTCTAATCATTTTAAAGAGGAAGGACAAGGGCAAAAATAATGTAATAAACTGATCTCAAAACCAGTTATAAGTCTCAGGTTTGAGATTTATCTCATATTAGGCTTGATTAAATTCTGTGTTGGTCAGACTCAGTATGAAAGGTGAGGCAAGAAGAACTGAGGAAATAAAAGGAGAGACGAAATTATCTTCCTCCATACTTAAGGAGACATCTCCTCTTCAGTTACCTGCTCTCATGAAACACTGCTGTGGGAAAAATTGCAGGACAGGGACCTGAACCTACTCTGTGTGGTCTGCAGATTGATCATATTACTGGGTGAGGACCCTGCCCCCTGTTCATGAAAGAACCTATTCAGATACATGTGAAGGTGCTCTTTGGCCCCGCTTCACTCTGCTTCTCACAGTTTCCTCTGAAGGGAGAGAAGAGCACCAGGAAGCAGAGTGATTAAAAGACTACAGCAGGATACAAATATATACATGTGTATAAAGAGAGAGATATCTCCACCTGATGTTAAAAACGTCAGCAATTTCCTCACAGCCAAAACTGTGATGCTGCCATTGATTGATCCCTGGTGCACTGTCCCCAATTTGAAAATGGGTGATCATGCATCAGCAGCTGCTGATGCTCAAAAGCAGCATTAAATACTTGGTAGTTTTCAAAATCAGGTATAACTTCATAGATGGAGAACAGGCTCCTTTATTGCCTGGTTTCGTACTTGTCATGCACAAGTGTGACAAGGCAGAAGAGGGAGCGCAACAAATGGCCTGCAAACTTTTTTCAAGTCAAGTTTCCTACCTCCTAGCCTGTAACTCTGATTGCTTTAGCTTGGGGGTCACTACTGGACAAGCTTTACAACAGCACTAATTGCACACATAAAGAGAAGACAGTATAGGGGAAAGCCAGGAAAAAGAAATTGGAAAAAAAAAGCAGGAAAAGATGAGCTAAAGTTAATAACCAAACTGACGCACGAAAGCTGGAAACCCACCACCACATTTTGGAAAGCCTGAGCCATTCGACGCTGGAAGTTGGCTCGCTTTAACTGCAGCATGATGAGAAAGGCGAGGAGAATTGTTACACAGGTCATCCCTGCAGAGCCAAGGATAGCAATAAGCAGCATTTTGCCTCCTTTTGATTCATAGGGAGCTGTTGAGGAAAGGCATAAGAATTTATCATTATTTTCAGCTTATTCTGAATTTAGCAATACATTACCAACATGTAACTAAATACTCCTGCCTTGTAAGCAGTTTAAAGACCTAAGGATATATCCCTTCATTTTCCAAAATGTCAGAGACATTGGATGCTCTGAATTTCAGATGTATGAGCACCTGCATAGTCTGTTGAATTCAGTCAGAGCAGAGATGAGGTCACATTCAGTGATCTAATAGTCTTAATATATGCAGGTCCTTTAATTTTTGAGTTGCTGAATCTTTTCGAATGGATATACACAAATGATGCATGTTGTCACTTCATCAATACCATGCAGTGAGCTAAGAATTAATTTCTGGTGGTACGGTGTTGTGTGTCAAAATTAAGATCAAAAGAAAACTAAGATTAAAAAATTTGTATTTTGACTGGGTCTTAGCTAACTAGTTTATACTGCCAGTCCTGGTTTGTGCAAATCCAGCATGGTGAATTAACTAACCTTTGGTTTCTGGAAGAGTCTTCAGTTCAAATGATGTGTTTGGGTTGCTCAAGCCAATGTTGTTCTGAGCATTAATCTGAACCTGGTACACAGTGTTTGGCTCAAGGCCCTTGAGGTGATATTGAGTAATGCTGGTGTTCTTTATGATAATATCGATCTGGTTGTACTCGGCCTTGCCATAAACTTTGTAGCTGATGATGATGGAGGAGATGGAATGACCCTCAGCAGCTGTCCAAGAGATGACTGAGGATGTGTCTGTGGTGTTAGAAAACCTGATGTTGTTTGGTGCAGGAGGGATTCCTGAGAATAAACACAAACACACAGAGCATTGGAGTGTACATCCACCTCTTTCTACTTCCCAAGGAGAACAAAACATTTTCCTCAGTGCTTTTGATGTGCTAAACAGAATTTGTTGATGACCTATGGTAAGTGAATGCAATAATTTTATGATCTTGATGTGCTGTCATCCTGGTTGCAGTATTCCGTTCTTCCAGCAGAGGTTGGAGTGGCATTCAGTACACTGATGAAGGTAGACATTCTCTGAGCTGTATTCAAGCACACCATAATTGCTTTCAGATTCATGCAGGAAAGATTAATTCCCTTCTATCATCATTCCCTTGTAATTCCCATGTCCCATACTTGCATTGCTTCAGGGAGAAATTACCTGCCAGGATACAGGCTGTTAGAAAGAAGAGAAATTGACACCAATGTTTCCAAAAATCTAATCAGAAAACCACCAGCAGGGGAGAGTGCTTGTGGACACAGCCACGAATACTAAGCTAAGTACTTTCTCCAGGAAAACAGTACCCTCACGTGTTTCTTAATGCAGCTTGGTGTCAGAGCTCAGGAAAGCGGAGAGTCCCATGACAGCCATTGATACTTCTGCTAATACAGGTAGGATTTCAATGAGGGCCTCCTCACATGACCAGTAAGGAGGAAGAAGCCCACTTTTCCAGTGTGTGGTAAGGGCAGTGGCACCCATCAGCCATTCTTTTGGACAGCTGTTCAGATGGTAGTTCGCTCATTTAAGGCATTTGTTGTGGCATTATGAAAGCACACTGCTCACAGTCAGGGAATTCAAGGGCAGTCTTCAGTGTAGCACACTTAACTACTCCTTGCCCACAGGGGTTTTACCTTGCATTGTATCTTCTCTTCTTTAAGTGCTGACTATTTCTGTATTGTCATAGCCGAATTGAGTAACAAAAGAGCTTGGAGTAGTGAACTCTGATGGCTCATCATTCTGAGGAGGAAAAAAATGCTACTTGTGTCAGAAGCGTGAATTGCACTGAAATGAAGATGTGGATTCTCAAGCTTGTTTTTCTCCATTTAAAAAACATAAATCAATGATAGTTCCTGACAATTTCCAGCAGAACAATACCTTTGGATACTGAGCTTTCAAAATAATGGCAATAACAACCATAAGTGATCATCAGGAGCTAAGGATTACCAAAATAAAGGATTACATTTTATGTAGTCATCAAGTGACAATTAGTCTGATCACTGGGGGTAAGATGAAGAATTAAACAGAAGGATGTGAATCAGCACTTACTGTCACTGAAAGTCCATGCATACAGATAGTTGCTCCATTCTCCTTGGGACCTCGTGTTCACCCGTACCCTGCACATGTATTGCTGTCTAGGCTCAAGATCTTTAATGATCAAGGTGGACATATTTCCTGGCACTTGAGTAATAACACTGCTCTCGTCACCGTTGTCATTCACGCTCTTCCTTTCCACTTCAACACGAATGTCATCCTCTGTCCTCAGTGTCAAAGGATGCCATGACAAATTCAGTGATGTCATACTTTTTGGAAAGAGAGTGATACCTTCTGGTGGAGGAAGACCTTGGAAAAGCCACAGTGAAACAGGGAACAACATTTCATGTCTGGTATCTAAGCTAAAATAGGGGTACCAGTTATTCCAAACCACTCGCCCCAGCTAGGGGTGACATAGGGTAATTCTCTCAGTCATCCCACATAATTTGGCAGAATTTATGTCTAAGAGGTGTTGATAAGCCCACAGTATCTTATCAACAGCTGATGTGTCAACAAAAGGTTGTCTTCAAAGAGCTGGTGTTGCTGATGCACTTTTTAGATGTGAGAAGCCAACTGCTGTTGTCTTGCTAGATAACTCCTGGTGCAATCCTCATTTATTCTGTATGTCTGTATTCAGTTTGGGATCTATCCTCAGTGGACTAAAAACTTTCCTGATTGTTCAAACATCTTCATTTCTAAAGTAAATTGATCTAACACTAAGAGGAAAGACTGCAAAAGAAGTGCATTTTTTTCTCCAACACTGCTGCATAGCCAACCAAATTATGTAAATTATCCTTTCCCAGATCCCTCATCTCTAAATCAGGGAAAATAATAGCTCTGCCTTTTCCTGGTTTTCTTCACCTCTGTTTTTTGGATTTGTTTTTTCCCTTTTTTTTCCTTTTTTTAATATCCCTACACCTGAGATTATATTGAAAGGGTCTACAAAGTTTTCAGGTCCAGCCTTCTTTGCTCAAGTGAAAGAGTTCTGGCAGAGATCAGGGAACCGCAGAGAAAAACAGATGAAACACCCCATTTGTGAAAAGCCGCAGCAGTAACTTACCAAGTGCAGCTGTTGTGAAGCTGGCCTGCGGTCCAGGATGGCCTTCCCCACCTTCCCCTTGCCGACTCAGCTGAACACAGAACTGATACTCTGTTTTGGGTTCCAGATTGTCCAGTCTTTTAGTTGTGCCTTTTACTGACAACAAAAGTCAAAAGTAAGTAAAGCTGTGGCCCATGTTGAAATACGTTATGGAAGAAAATCTTTGGAAAATATAAGGCGAGGTACTCTGGCTTGGGTTTTTTGTTGTTCTTGATTCACTAAGATAAACTAATTAGAAGTATAAAATAATTATTTTTAAGCTGAAGTCCAATCCAGCCCAAACGTTGCTTCATCTACACTTCTTTCAAGGCAAAACAATATTGGTTGCTTAGGTGGTATGCTTTGTGTACACAGATCTTGGGTTGTACTGATTTAGTGATTTAGTTGTTAAAATTCCTGTAATGCTTCCTCTAGTATTTTAGGTTATGCATTAAATGTGAAAGCATGGCTGGAAGAGGTAATCTAACTCATAAGAAGGTGTCATTCAAAGGGGAAAATCTTTTATTCCTGAACTGAATATACACTTTTGACTACTGTTGGTGTAACACATCCACAGGAACATTATGTGTAGTGATAAACAGTCACATGTTCTGTCATAGAAGGTTTAACTTCTATGTATTGTAGAGTCTTTTAAGCCTAATCAAGAACAGACACGCATGATGTTTCAGTTGGTAGCTGAAGTTTCTTTTTAAGGGAATGTCCTGGGGTGGCATAATGATATCTTGTATTCCCTATCGTTTTGTATGCTTGACCAGAAATATGGTCCTGTAGCTTTAACTGTGTCCCGCAGCTGGGAGCTCTGCCGCCAGCGCGGGATGTTTTGAAACTTTCCCCAGCTCTCCTACGGGGGAGTGAGAAGGAAGGGACACTGTTGTTTTTTTTTTTGGCTCGGTCAGTTGCTGCTGCTGGTGGCTGGTGCTACTGGTGTAGCTGCTGCTTGGGTTGTTTTTTTCCCCTCCCTGGGATTGTTTTTCATCGTTTTGGACCCTTTTCTTCAACTTGCTTTCTCATCCGAGAACCTGAGGAGCCCCGGGGGACAGCGGACGAGAATCGTCCAGGGAGCCACCAGAGGAACTTCACCTAGCCCTTTTGGGGCCCCCGGGAAAGGGGAAGCTACGCCTGAGGAAAAGGACACTAAGCTCATCAGCTGTTTGTTCAGGTTTTCTGACCCCTTTCCCCTTTTCCCTTTCCACTGTGTGGTCTGTTAATTAAACAGTTCTTTCCACTTTAGGCTGAGATATTCTGTGTTGTGGGGGGAGGGGTGCCAGAAACCTCTGCGGTGGGGGAGGCACCTGCTCGGAGTGCTTTCCACCTAGCATATTTGTCTAATCCAAGACAGGGAATTAAAGAACTTCCTCTTACCTTCCACAGACATCCAGGACTCATAACGTTTGGCTGGCTTGTACAGTAGTTTTGTTGACACAACAGGTCCATCTCCATTGTGTAACTCAGCATTGATATCAATTATGAGAAAATTATGTCCTCTGTCTGTCAGCCTCGGGGCATACTGTGGCACAGGAGGAACTGAACAAGAATGCAAGTGTTAAACTAACCTTTAACTCCCTGTATGAGTAAGACTGTGGTATTTCCTAGATCTGTAGGAAAATGAAAGATGTTCAAAACTCTCACAAAACAGATGGAGCTTTACACACTAAAGCTGATAGTTAAGACATTTAAAAAATAAACCTTGGGTGTTCTAAATGTTATCATCACAGTTATTCTTTCAACATGCATAATTAATATGTTATTTATAATGGGTTTTTATTAACATTCCAACTGTAAATATTTATTCAAGCATTTTCCAGCAGTGCAGAGAACAGAAAGCTCAGCCATGCTAGAGTATAAAGCTGTGCTTAAAATTAGAGAGACAAACACACTTGAAGAGATTCATGCTTTTACCTTTGACCATAACTTGAAATGGTTTCTCTGCCATTCCTGCTACTGTCTGCACACTGCAAACCCAGGTTCCTGTATCACCAGGCAGGATTCGATTAATTCTAAACATGGCTTCAGAACGATTACTGGTAGAAATTTCATCAGGCTGAAATGACAAAAAAGGTACAGGGCCTGAAAAATGTGAGCATTTTGGAATATTCAAATGATACTTTCTCATAGTTCAGAAATCATCTAGAGTTTAGTGATATCTATAAAAAGCATCTATAATGGTCAATTCCATACTTTCATATGTGCTGAGAAGTTCTTGGGGTATCCCTGAATATCAAATTTCATATCATGCTTGAAAGCCATGGTGTGTATTAACTACAGATAAAGTCAATATAAACATCAGAAACAGCAGAAAGCAATTGATCAGGAGCCTACCCTTAGGACAGTTCCATCTTTCTTCAAAAGTTTGAATTCTTCAGATTTAGGAAGCGGCCTCCCAGTTGCTATACAAAATGGTTTAAACTCGATGCCAGAATTGACCTCTACAGGATCTAGTAAGTTTATTATCTGAGGTGAAAGGTCTGGTGAACCTGCAGGAGATATACAGTATTATGTCATCCTTCAAACAGACCTTTAAAGAGACAGGTTTAGGTGTGCAGGCAGTGTGGATGTCTGGTTCTGCCTTCCCTCATGTGGGCATATGCAAGAATCATGCTTTAAAAAGTCAGCATTGTTACATCATTTTATATAGCATGTGAGAAGGAACAAGCCCAGTGTTCACTCTTCTGTATTCTCTTGACCCCTCTCCTCTCTTTCTTGGTGACATTCTAAGCACAGACAATTCAGCCACGGATTGCACACGTTTTGTTCTGAAAGTACAGTACCTACTTGCTCTCTATTTTTTTCTGTTTGTAAGACCAGGCAGATCACAACAGTATAGTTTGGCTGGCTGGATCACAGTCTTATTTCTCTTCTGGTTTTTGTTCTTGAAAGGTTTCAGAGATTAGCAGTGGATTTGTCACTTTATTTATCCAGCTGAAATAATAGATGCTGGTTACATCTTACAGAATACCTTGGCTGAATCCAGAGAGACAAGGTAAAATTCAGCTTTGTAAGCTTAACTTTCTATCAGAGAGACAGAGCACTTTTAAACTCTGGTGTTATCTTTGTGTCTCAGTCATCACTTTCAGGTCATGAAGCTCATGATATAGGAATGTATGCAGACAAGTAAGGGGTAGATAATGGTAAAGTACCATGAGATTATCCAAAAGCTGCATGTGCAGCTTCTGTCAGGGATTGATGTTAAGATCAGAGTCAAATCCTATGGAGTAAAGCTTGAAAATCTACCTCTAATGAAAGCAAAATCAGATTAAATGTTAGCGTACCATCCTGCTAAAGCAACATATAGATCAGAGGCTTAAAATCACTGTCTTGCAATGAGGTTGTACAGAAGTGTCTGGGGCCTGGAAAGTAGTGGGCAGAGCAAGAATACCAGCCTGGAGTGGTAATCCTGTACCAGTATTAAGATCTATTTCAGTTACAGGGGAAAAAATCATTTACTAACCCATTACCTTGCCTTACCTTTTCTTTCGCATCGCAGACCATGCCATCCAAAGGAGCAGATGCAGCCCTTAAACCTGTCACATGTTCCTCGATTGTGACAATTACATTTGAGTTTGCAATCTGGCCCATAAAACCCAGGTCTGCATTCTGCAAGTATATATGTTGCAGTTAGTGCAAAGGTATTAGAAAATGTCTTCCACTAGTTTTCAGTCTCATTACTGAAAATCTTTTTTGCTTGACTGGAAAAAATACCATCTATTATTCTCCTCTGTTGGTTTTCTTCTGTACTTCCTATGTGCAGAACATTATGGACCCTGCCATTCTTTTTTTTTTTTTTAAACTATACCTTTATCACATTCCAGTCCCGTCCATCCTGTGGCACAAGAGCAACCATATGGATCTGGCAGACAGAACATATAGTTTCTGCAGCCATAATTTTCTTTACAGGTCTCTTCACATGTTTTGCCAAATGTGTTGGCTCCACAAGCTGTTGAAGGGAGAGAGGGAAAGAATAACCCAACAGCATTAACCACAAAAGAGCTAGTGCTTCTAATGATACAGCTTTAGACAAGGGACAACATAAATTTAAATTAAAAATAGCACTTCGAGCATCCAGATACCAGATATATTAACAACCATAGCAACTTAAGTCACAGCTGTTCTAATAGTCAAATACAGGCAGCAGAAACAAACAATTTCCTCACTCTGAGGATCCGTCAGCCAAGCACCCCTTGCTTCAGATATGTGGGGACAGAGTTTCAGCATTAAATACTCTTTATAAGCCTTCTAAATATCAAATGGACAAACAAAGCCATGAAACGCAAGTATTCTTCCTAGCAATGAATGTATGCGAAGCTGCTGCTGTCACGGTTTTGCTTTTATGATAAGAACAGTGCTATGCTGGAGTGGTTTGGGTGTCAGCTGTTTGGACAGCTCAGCTCCAGTATTTGCAGCACTGCAATTCTGTCAGATGAAACAATATGTATTTATTATGAGCCAAAAAGTTGCTTGGGGAGGTCAAAGCAATGTGATGTTAGCTCTAATTCTTCCAGAATCCAAACTAATTGTCACAGACGCAGGTTTGTACAGACAGACACACACTCAATATGTAATTGTCTCTGTAGGGACATACAGTCAATATGTTCCTACAGAAGTAAAGCACCCTGTGAGCACATTAGCACCTTTTTCAGAAGCAGCCAAAGATGGAGAATCTCCATCTCTGGAAGAATGTCTAGCATATTTCCTAGTGCCAGGGTATCCTTAAGACCTCCTGTTCTACTGTGCATTTGACAGTCAGTAGCAATGAGCGTACTCATTTCAAGGGAATCATAGCACAGTCCAGAATGGAAGTGACCTCAAAAGATCATCTGGCACAGCCTCTTGTGACAAGAGGAGTCTAATAGATACTACCCAGCATACAGTCCAAGCCTATACTGATCCAGAAGTGCTGGAAACATTCATCTTCCCTAGCAACATAATCTCCACTAGGAGAAGAGAAAGAGAGAGAGCTAGAGAGAGAGAGAGAGAGAGAGAGAGAGAGAGGGAGAAATTAAATCACAACTACATGAACAGCCTTACTAATTCAGGGTTCATCTCGCCCAACACTGTCCTGTGTCCAGCACCACCTGTAAATGCTACAGCTTTAAAGGGTAAAACAAGGCTCCTCTGCATGATGATTCCCACAATAATATATCAACTTTTTACTGAGAACAAATTAATAAGCAATTCTGAAAATATTATTTACTTACCTTTCTCGCATGTTTTTCCCATAAAACCTGGAGGACAGATGCATTCCCCAGTATCTTCATGACAAATGCCATTGTTCATGCAGGGAGGGCAGTGGAAGCTACAGGAAGGGCCCCATTTCTCAGCTTCACATCCTTTTATGGAAAAATATGATGACATATTTGTCTTCTTATTCAGTAATCCATCAAGTTGTAATATTCTTTTTAGGGCAAAAATACAGTAAAAGACATAAAAGTTCAATCTATATGGACCCCTTTGCTCAAGCCAACTGGACCACTTTAGTTATTAAGGTAGCAGTAGCTACAAAAGCCAAATTGGGGGTATTACATTTATTCATTCACAACTCCAGGAAGTATCCTGTGGATATTCATGAGTGAAATGTGTATTACCATCATAAATATTTTCTCTGTAATGTGAGATATTTGAACAGCTATCTACTTTTTCCTATCAATTTTATATTTCTATGTAAGTTAGCAGATTACAATTTTTTTATATCTGATGAAAATGGGCACAGCAACATGAGCAGCAAAACACGTAGAGTACTTAATGGAAAATTTCCAAACTCATTCTTTCGTCCACTAGGAAGTGAACCTTAAGAGCTAACTAAAGCTAAGGTAGTTCGTGAAGTTACAATAAAAAAAATGTATACTAAAGATGATGAACCTTAAGATAAATGAGGTTTGGATATAACCTACCATAGAGAACAGGGAGACCCAGTGAAGAATGACCTCCTTTATTCATACTTTCTTGGTGTTTGAAAACATGAGATACTGAGATAAGAGTTAGCTGTCCTGGCAATAGCTAAGATGTGTTCAACTTAAATCTGACTTTTTTTTTTTTTCCCTCTTAGCTGTTGACATCAATATCAGCTTGTACAAAAGACTCTTGGGCAAAAATTTCTTCTGACTTAATCTGATGGCAGCATATGTCAAGAAAGATTTTGGCTCTTATTTGGGCACAATATATTTCATTTCAGATTCATTATGACTTTTAAGAACTAACTATCAGCACACATTAATGGAACTTACGTCTTACAATAAGCCTTGTGTAAGCAGAAGTAAAAAGGTTTCCTCCTATATATCTGGCAGAATAAACCCCTGCATCATGTGGTTGAACTTGAGGATAGGAGACTTCCAGTTCTCCTGGCACTTCATGCCTGGGCACAGAGTGGATGAAGGAACCTGAGGAAGGAGCACACAGATACCACAGAAAGAAGTCATTGACCCTCTGAATAAAGAAATGAGTTACTGAAGAAGGACAGCTGGGGCAAGCTGAGCAGCACAATCAGTGTATTAATTATGAATTTTCTGACAACTCTTCAGCTATATTGGTTTTTCATAATTGGAGAGGTACAAGAAAAAAAATTTAGTAGATGAATGGGACAAACAACTTCATGTTCAGCTTTGCTAACTGCCTAGTGGTTAAAAGTATTCATTTTGTTTCTTGGTGTTTTCAGAAGTGAGGGGTAACAATCCATAAGGATTCTAGGGTGGTTGGAGTTGAAGAGCAAATGCCAACTAGGTCCAATTTAATCTGACTAACACAAAGATTTACTTAGTAGACCAAAGCAGGAAGAACTCAGCACAGCTTTATCTTTTCTTCCCAGACTTAACGTATTTCTATCTCTTCACCAAAGAGCTTATTTCTTTTATTCTAAGTTTGCTGTGCTTGGCCATACATGTTTGCTAAATAAGGTGATAGCATTTGGGCTTCTTCCATCCTTCTGGATCACCAAGTAACAACATTTGAACACTGATTGCTGTCAAAGAGAAGCTGCAACCATTGAAATTCAGGACCCCTGGGAGTCTTTCTGCTCCAGTCTGTTAGAGCAAGGCTGCTGCAGTTGGCTAATGTCAGGTCCAGCCAGTTCTCACTAAAATATATGTGCGCATGCTCGTTCACGCTGTACAAATAAAGCCATCCACCAAAAACCCACACAGCAGAACTCTGACTTTATGAGTACTGCATACTCACTAAAATAGCTTGGGCTGGAAGGAACCTTAAAGACCATCTAGTACCCCCTGCCATGGGCAGGGACAGCTTGCACTAGGTCAGGTTGCTCAGGGCCCTATTCAACCTGGCCTTGAAGACTTCCAGAGATGGAGCAACCAACACTTCTACAGGCAGCCTCTTCCTGACTTACTATACCCACATACAAGAATTGCTTCCTTGTACCTGATCTAAACCTATCCTTTTTCAGATTAAAGCCATTTTCCACTGTCCTGTCACTACATGTCACTGTCAAAAGTCTCTCTCTACCTTTCCTTCAGCTCCCTTCAGTTACAGGAAGGCTGCAATACAGGTCTCCCTGTGGACTACTCCAGGCTGCAGACCCTAACTTGCTCACATTAACAGCCCAGATACCCTGACCATGCTCTGACTTGCAAGCTAGAATGGCTGAGTGGCCATTACACATGGTACTCTCACAAATCAAATTGTCGTTACCTTCCTCATTCCCTTACAGTTACACTGAAAATGCAACAGCTTTTTTCACTTTTTTCACTTTTCTGAAATTATTCAGAAGGTAAACAGCGTCAGGCAGGATGTCTATTGTTTGTGACCATGCATACTATAGCATCAATTTGACTACAGCCAAATTTCAGGCAGCCTAGAAATGTAAAACTTTGCTGAGGATCATAACCGAAACAGCAGAAAGACTGGGGGTCATTGCAGTCCATGACAGCACATGACAGGAGTTCTCCATGAAAACAGGGCCAAATTAAAAGATCAAATAATGAAACAGGTTTGTTTTGAAACTGTGGGGCATTTTCTACATATCGTTTGAGTTACACTCGCCATAACAAACTTGACAGTAAACCATTAAGAAAGCCTTATGCTTTCAGTCTGCTAAGCCTTGCTAAGCAAGGCTCAATTCTTATGACTTGTTTTATAAGATGGCACATGTCATACTAATGTCTTAAAGTAACCCCGTTTAGCAGAACTATTTAATTGTCTAAATAGTCATTGTGAGGTTCTGTAAGGGGGAAGGGTATTTGAAGCAACTGAAGTGAAAGGCTGCAACAATTAAATATAGTAGGAGAAGCATTTTCTCTTCTTTTCCAGCTGCTGCATCAGGACTTCTCAGGGAGGTTGTTTCAACATCAACCTCAGGTGAAAAACTTGACCAACTCTCCAGAGTCAGTTTGGGACTTTTTGCTGTATTTACAGATGGAATCCCAGCTAAGGGAGTACCGTGATGTAAGCACTCCTGCTCCAACGTCTCAGCTGGTTCTTTTCTCTTTTCTGAGAAACTGCTGACAGGAGATCACAAAATTTTCCCAGTGACCCTGAGATGACAAGTGATGGCAAACTTGCCCACTGTGCCCTGACACAGCTGAATCTCTGAACAGCAAAGAAACTGGTGTTTATGAAAGTCTACTTTCCCTATTGCCCCTTTGAAAGACACCTTTTACCTATTTTACTTTTCCAGCCTGTTGAAGTGCTCCTGGTAAACAGTAACTGGGGTAGAGGCTGACCCACTGCACAAGTTCTTTTGCAGTGTATTGACACTTTCTTACCTCCCCCTGCTCCTTTTTACTCTGTCTCCTGGTGGCTCACTGTAATCTAAACTATCAAAGATGGAGCAGTACATTATGTGTGCTTCCCGCAACTATAATTTGTTGTGGTCTAACATTCTGATTATGAAGGCACTGTGAGTTTTAGTGACCTGGATTTTCCTACATTTCTACAGGAGACAGAAAGAAACCTGCACACATTTGCAAGTGTCAAGCAGGAGCAGCACCCTGCTGAACAGTGAATTACATGTGATTTAGGTGCCATGTTAGAGAGAAGAGTTGGTGTTATAAAATTTACTACCTGACTAATTCTTGCAGTTGAATGAAGTACGAATTTGATTTTGCTTATAATTTTTTCTTTCTAATAGCGGAGAACTAGTGATTAATTTCTTAGCTTGAAGGGCATCACAGAAGCTTAATGGCCTCAAAAAGTAATTTGAAGAATGAAAGGTATGACTTGAAAAGTGGTAGAAATGCAATGAAAGATAGAATAACTGGGCTTTCACAGTGGCACAGAAGGAAAGAAACCAACCAAACAAGCTAAAAAATGAGGCAAATTTTTGAGGAGGTGTAGAACAAAATCAAAAGGGAACTCAGAAAACAAATCAAAGATATAAATAGAGGATTGGGCACTTTGGTGGAAGAGAAACAGGTCAGATCAACATATTGGGTATGGCAAATCACCTCTTTAGGGAACACTAAATGCATGAGGAATGATGTCTGCCCCAGCTGCACAGCATGGGCATCATCAAGAATAACTTTAAAACAATTGGCACTCAGCTAAAGCAGTGATAGCGGGAAGAGAACAAACAAGAAAGATTTATTACCATTCTTGTAGATCACTGCATCTTCCTCTTTTGATGCCATTCTGATGAAGGAAATGTTCACATGCTCTCCCTTATTCGCTGTAACAGTTAATGCCATGGGGTGGAAGGAAGCTGAAAACATATGTAATAAAAGCTGAGAATGGTTTACAGCATGACCATCACTTAGATTTTGACACCTCAATTTGTTTAGAGCATAAAGTGATTCTTTACCACCAGCAGCCTCAACCTGTGTTTTGCCAAAGGCAGAGGACTTGCCTATACCCTGAAACAACAGATTGCCACTAGAGCCTGAGGGATGAAATAAATAATTGGCTTTTGGCTGAGTAAATGGAAATGGTTTCTAACTACAAGCTCCAATTGGCTGTAAAACACTTTCCCAAGTTTCTTTATCCCTTGAGACATTTTTAAAACAGACTAGATAAAGTACTGAAAATTGTATTGTAGGGAACCAGATGTCACTGGCAAACAAATACCTAGGGTGATCCAGTTATTTTCTAGTTAAACTTTATGATGTAGAGCTGTCAAGATAGCTCAGGAGACCACAGCCTTGCAGGGCTGGGAGGAGGTGAGGTAGAATGCAGTAGGTCTGTGATTGCATTAGATCACCATACTCTCTGGAAATACAGAGAGTGTTGGGTTGCCCTAAGAACCAAAGGAAAAGAAATCATATCCACAGGCTGCGGTACTTTTACCAAAATATTCTCATCTGGAAATATGACTTAATTTAAATAAAAATTCTATATAATGGACTGTGTAGATGAGTCTATTTTCCAGCTGGGAAATTGAAATTAATTTTCCTGCTTAAACAGAAAGGTATGTTTATACATTAGTTTGTAGATCTTGGTTTAAACAACAAAAGAAAGCAGTAAACAGAAGGATTTTCACAACATTTCTGCCTTTTCCTTATCAATACTAGTGGGAAAATGTAATCAGAAAATAACTGTAGAAGGAACATAAAAATCTCAAGAAATAGTTCTTTTAGAAACCAGTGAAATGGTAATTTTAATTACAGTATTACTTTGAAGCAAGTTAGAAGCTTAAGCATGCTTCCTATCATTTACTTGGAAAATTCCAAAGGAAAGTTGTGAAGTGTTTTGAGGACAAATTCAGGTTTTTCAGTTCTGAGGTTTTATGCCATACTGCTGTTTGTATGTTATATGGGAAAAGAAGCTCATAAAATTTACAAAATTTGACTTCCTAAATATTCAGCTCCTTACCTGACTAGGAATGTCATATTTGTGTACTTTCCCTTTTAGAGCACTCAGGGGAGTAACACATTGATTTAAACCAGCCCTTTTGCTCTTTCTGGATTTGAAGATGTTTAGCCTTAAGGGTTCCTCCTATGCAAGTTCCTCTCAGGTGAGTCCATCCATCCTCAGTTTTCCTTCTGTTGCCACCTGCCTCCCCAGCAAGGTGAGTGGGACTTTTCTGACTGTAAGACCCACCTGGGTTTCAGCTGGAAGGAATTCTTGAAGAGCCATTCATGCTCCTAGTCCACTCTGCATTTGCAAAGGCTCCATTTCAATTAAAGTTTTATCTATTTCACAACAAATATTTTGTTTGAGGAACATATATACAACTTAGTATGAACTGTTAGATGACTTATTCATCAAAAATTACCTTTTATCTAGAATCATGCCACTTTTTTCGGCTCATTTTTACAAAACTTTTGATGAAATATTCTTTGGTTCATACCAACAGTTGGAGAAAAAAAATTTGGAGCTTGTGGCTAAAATTTGGTGGGAAAGAAATACACAGAGGTGGGATCAGAAAGCAGAGAAAAAAAAATATGAAGTAACTTTCTGTCATATTTTCTATGTAATAGAACTGAAAAAAATGGGCAGGTAGCTGCTACTTCAAACTTTGTATGAGGCTGAAATTCTGTCCGTACCTTCACATTACTTTGTAAAATCTGAGGGGGTGAAAGAGTATAATATTCTTGCAATGAAAGAAAGAACATTTTGATATTTTAGTTTCAAAATGGAATTTTAAGTAAAAATCAAAATCTTTCTATTTCATGATGTAAAATTAAAGAAAGAAAACCTGAGCAAGGCTGAAAACATTTTTATCAGTCCAAGACAACATCTCTCCTAGGATATTATTTCCTTGAAAATTCTGATATTTTAATGTTTTGTTTATGATTGGAATGAAAACTCACAATTCTTTGCAGAATGGAATTTCCATCCCCTGTGCAGTTCTAGTGTTTATGCTCTGAGACTCTGCCACATGTTTTCATTCTTTTGTAAGTGATATATTATTGATTTCAGCAGGAGTCTTCCTGCTTGACATTAAGTACATGCGTTTGTCATTTTACCTAAATTCTGGTATCTGCACCTACATCTTAGAGAAACAGAAAATTCTAATATAGAATAATGAAATAAGATTTCATTAGAAAGAGGCAAACAAAAACTGAAAGCAATTCCAACTTACTGTCAACTCCTAAGTTAGAAGATATTTATCAGTAAGAAATGCATAGTGAAAAATCATTATGTATTTAAGAAAAAATAGTTCAACAGCTTTTGCAAAAAATTAATTGTTAGCTACAAATGATCCTAAGGGGTTAGTTACAGTGTTTTTTGGACCAAATTTAGTGAGACAATACTAATTGTTTTAACAAGATATGAAACTTTTGTATTCCCATTTACTTTTTTTTTGCATGTTAGGCTAAACCACAAGACTTTTCTACAGGGTATTGTTGCAATAGAAAGGAACGTACACTCCCTGGTGGGCTCAGTTCCAGCGTATTTTTAGACTGTGAGTTGTATTACATGATTTCACATCTCCAGTGTGCCAATTCCTTATAGAGACATAATGAACTGAGCTGCAGGACAAGTGCCATAATGCTCTGTTGCTAACATTTCCATTATTGTCCCTTTGCCCACTCTACGGTTGAGTTTTTGCACGGAAAACTTAATCATATATGTGAAAATAAACATTGCATAAAGATATTGCGTAAATTCTATTTGACTAGATGGAGTGTTCTATTCTAGATATGTGTACTGTATACAGTATAAGGATCACTCCCCATAAGATAAAGCATAAACTGTTCCCTATCATTGTGTGTATGAATATGTTCCCTATCATTGTGTAACCATAGTGTAAAAGTATAAAGAATCCAGGAAAATGGACTCTTTACTTTCAGAATAGCAGATGGCAGAATAAATCAGGAAAATGAACCTCTTATCTTCCCATATTGTATAGCAAAAATCTTCACAGTATCTTCATATTTGATAATTGGTATATAATCAGGCAGATGGCAGTTCCCGCCAGGTCAGAGGGGTTACCCAAATGATTAATGCTGAGTGAGTGTTTCACCAGCTTCTTGCCGGGAGGATGCAAAACAGTGGCTGGCTTTCAGAAATGCTGCTTCTTCCCGTGACTTCGGTGTCCCTAATGGGAAACTGCACATTCCAACCCAATTTTTGCAGTTGAAAAACATAGTCTGCCTTTAAAAACTATACAAACAACAGCAGTTAAGTGGAAAAAGATCTGTGTTCCAGATACATATGTTTTACCAAACCTCACAGTCTTTCCTTGACTTCTTCCTCCACTTTCTGTGCACTTTAATAGCCTTGGGAATTTCTGCTGCACCTCTTTCTCACCCATCTAATCTGATTAGATTATGCACCTTCACTGAGGACTTGCTAGCTCAAATTTTGTTAGTGAAAAATTTTGCAGAGAAAATCTGAGAAATGGATTCAAACCCAGAAACTGATCCAAGAAACCTACCAACTGCTGGCGTAAATGCTACTTCTATTTAAAACATCTGTCCCGTAAGAAGCCTTCAAAGTTTGATTACTTAAAATTCTCTGCTCCTAAGCCCACAGACACCAAGTGCAAAGAACTGATTGGTCCAGAAGAGATTCTTCCACCCATGCACGCTGTTCTACAACAGAAGAGCCAGAAACGTGCTCAGCTCGCTGGCAGTCTGCCACAGGCTGGGTCACATTGACTTTCCATGGACTACTATCTTATCTCCTCCTCACTGCAGCCTCCTTTGAAACAATGTAGTTGTCAGTCCCCATCTGCAGAGCTTTCTTGGTGATCAGTCCAACCCTTCAAAGACCACATTTGGTCAGAGAACGCATAAGCCAAAGAAAAATGCTCTTGTCCTACTCACCTTGCTTCCAACCTATCCAAGTTCAAAGAAATAATAATAGGCACTAGATGCAGCTCTGACAAATGAAAATGCCTCCCTTTATAAATTTGTTTTATAATTTCAGGAGATACCACCAACAAAAATTTGTCTTACAAAAACCTTGTAAAGAAAGACGAAAATTGTTGAGTCTCCTCACAGACCAGTTGCCATGGCACAAGGTGTTAGCAGCACAGTAAAATCTACTAAAAATCTGCTGCAGTTTTGAAAATGTGATTTTGCTGCAGAAAATTAATCAAAAATTCCTTGTACTTTTCTGTAGTTGATTGTGATCTCTGCTTTAGAACTTGTCCCAGAAGTCTAATGAGGTCCAGAAGCAAGGGAAATGCTGTGCATAAGCAAATGTTATTTCATGGATCTTGGAAATCCCACCATCTCATCCCACTATCTCCCTGCCATATTTGTTTTTTCTCCTGTGCATAGTATTAAACCAAAATCAAATAAATAACGAAATCTGTACTGGATTTTTGTGAATAACCTTCTCAGATTTTGGAAAACCTCTCTGGAGTTCCTTTCCAGTGTCGAGATGAATCCTTTTTTTCTTTTTTCCACACTGACACAGACTGCGCAGATCCAGTGTCGCTGATCTATAGTTTTACTAAACCTTAGGCAAGGCGATTATTTTCTAGGTTCAGGTTGCCCATTTATTTAAAAAAAAAAATGGAATAGTGATATTTAAGAGGTCTACATCTCAGACCTGTCATGCTTTTAAAATGGAAGCCTGTTAGAAGTTGAGGGTCTGGGATGTGAACACCCCAGTGCACAAGTTGTCATGTATGTTATTCCATGGGAACAGTGAGCCCAGTAGTTACCTTATTTGCTGATGGACTTTGTGTTCCTGCCAGTAGCCAGATGCAGGTGGAATACCTACAGCTGTTTGACTAAATTCCACAAGGAAATGACTAGCACCTAGTACCAACCAGTTTCTTTGCACTGCAATAGAAAAAGGGGCTTGAGCCAAGTCTGTTTTTATTGACCCAGGACTGCCTTGCTTGCTCTGGAGCCACGTTTTTTCCCACTCGTGTCACCCAGGGATAGTTGCCAGTCTGCAAGCAGTGCCATGGCAAATTCAGATCTGACCACCATACAGTACCTCCCAGTGGCATCTTCACGGTGTGTATCCTTGTCAGCTCATCCTTGAGCTTCCCTTCGCAGTAGTATGCTCCGATAGTTTCACTGGCCTGCTCCCTTTTCCACACCACTGCTTTGGCTGCTGCTCTCTTGGAATCTTCATTAACTTGCAGTGGCTCTCGGTGCTGGTTTGCCATATCCTCTTGGTCCCGGCCTATCGTGATAGACTCATGGGAACGCCATTTGGAAGTGATACAGATAAGTGATGTCTCGGAGTTGCCCACCAGAGGGAAGGAATTGATCAGTATGAGGTCCAGTGCCGCTTCCACTTTACCTAAAGAAAAAAAGGATCAAATGTTAACAAAAAAATACTGCAGAATTCAAACATGTGGCAAATCAAATCACCAGATAAGCTGTTTCACACAGTACTGAGGGTTTCTCTGGCTGATGCCTTGCACAGCTTTTGTGAAAAATCAGATGAACACAAATTAACTATTCTGCTATGACTTGAGGATTTATTTTTTATGACACAAGCAGATGGAATTTTTCCTTCTCAGAAAAGGCAGTAAGTCTTGCAAACACATTGACTTTCAACAATCTGTTGTAGAAGCCCAGGGAAAACTATAAGTTGCCAAAGCATATAGATCTGTGTATAATTAGGCGTGCACATTAATGCCTCAAGTATGGTGCTTTTCTAGTAACAGCATGAGTGGATGATAATGTTGTCAGATTAACAGTGTTTCCTTAATGTCTTTTACAAGGATATAGTATGTATGAACTGATGTAAAGCAGTTATGACTTTCAGTTATAGGTGCTGGTAGTACTTAGAACACTTGGAGTATTTTTTTGCAGCTGTTTTATGAATTTGGATTAATGATTTCATAGTCAATTACATTAAATATTTGAAGCCCTAACAGACACTATGGCACAAAGCAACTTATGCGAAAACAAAGAGCAAATTGGCAGCACTAGTTAAGTGATGGTGACGGGTTTAAATCACTCACAACTGTTTATTTTGATCAATAGGACTGCCAGAAATACGTTGAGATGAAAGTTTCTTTGAAAATGAGAGATACAAGCCTTATTAAAATATCCTCTAGCAGAGTGCTACAGTTTTAGTTGCTCAGATATGCATAACTGGAGGGAAATTCAGCTCTCCTATAATGAACAATTGGCAAATAATAGGCGTTTCCCTTTATTTTTTAAATTCAGGGTAAGGAGAAGGGAAACAGTAACATTTTTTCCAGCTGAAACAGGAAGAATAATTTATTTCTTTTATTCATGACATCTATTTTCCTGATTTGGATACGAGTATATTTTGTATTTACATAGAGAGACCTAATATTTAACGCCGGTCAGCTTCCAAATGTTTCTCTGATGGGAAGGAAGGGGTATAGTCTTAGATAAAGGAGGTCAAAAGGTCTTAGTGCTGACTGCAGTCTTTGCGTGTGTCTCTGCAGTGCTCAGGGCCAAGGGAGGAGGTCCTCCTCTGCTTTCAATGCAAGCAACCACTCTGGGGACTGACGTATCTTGACAGCACATTGACACTCACCCCACCCAATCAGTCTTCCACAGCCACCACCCTTTCATGTGCCAGCCCAGATAACTTTCAGTTACATAATGGAGAAACAAAACCTTCTGGAAAGGATGCAATGGCCATTAAAGTAAATATTGCATAAAGGTGAAGGTCAGTAAAGTCTGTCTGTCCTGCTGCACACTGCAAACATAAATCCGCTGAACAAAATTAAAGAAGTATGTGAGAGAAATGAGGCCAGACTCATACATTCATTTTATAGGGCATTTATCTCAAGGGTCTTACTTTTATATGAGGAACATTTTTGCTTTTACTATGGCTCTGGTGCATTGGCCAAAGGCAGATATAGTTCAACAATCACCAGCTGAAAGCAGCTTCAGTTTATATCAGCATCACATGCCTGGCAGAGATATCCTTAAAACTGTAAACTGCAAGATCCTGATTTCTGCAAACTTTTGTGAAACTCAGAATCAAATCTGGATTCATATTCCATGACTTGACGTGATTATCTGTGTTGAGGTCAGTAAGAGCGTTAGAGAGCAGAAGTGAAATATTTCAATATTTCCACATGGCATCCACAGGGCACAGAGTTGCAACTGCCTTTCCAATACAGAGGTGTGGGCCCAAGGGGCTGGGGTCCTTCAGAGGCTGGCTGTTCACCCAGAGCTTCAGATCCATTTTCTCTAGCGTTTCTTTGTTCCTCTGACTTCCAACAAAGATTGAAAGGTGAAAATAACACCTGTTTCCTCCCCTGCACCTCAACCTTTTAATACTAAAAGAAGAAGCAGTAGGAGAAGTCTGAATTTTGAGGACCAGCTTTCATGTTGCATTTGATCCATACGCAAACCAATATTCCATCAGATTCAGGCCATTTGCTAGATACCGTGTTCCTTATAGTAATAAAAATCATGCAATAAAGGTGTAGAATATGGAGACATATTGCTTATTTAGACTTGAGAATATTCTGGATGAATCAAAATCTAGTCACCAGTGAATGGATAGTGTTCTGATTCATTGTCTAAAGATAACTGGCTTTTTGTTATATTAAACACTTCAGAGTAACCCAGACACCTGAGTGAGGCAGATGGAACACAGATGGAGTTTATTTCCAGAGAAGAACAAGAAGGTTTTCTGCCTCTTAAAGGTATTTTTATCTATGAGTATGTATAGAATTACATACCAAATATGACTTTGCAGCTAAGGTTTCACAGCTGGAATATACTGCAAGCAGAAATTAAAATATCCAAGTGAAAATTTTGCACTAAGAAAAGCTATGCTTTGAATGTACTTTGAAAAAGAAAAAACAACAACCAAAAAACCCAAAACCCCAAACAAACAAAAAACAAACAAACAAAAAAGAAAGAAAGAACATAAAGAAAAAAAAAGGCACCGTAGCAATCTAAGACCTTGGAGCTGATAGTAATGCTTTCTTTGACTCTGATGAGTAGGGATTCCTACAGCATCTCTTTATGGTAATGCTATTTCAAATAACTGAGCTGTTCTTGCTAAAAAGGAGCTTACCTAGTCTGGCAAGATTTAGGCAAATCATATTGTAGATGTTAATGAAGACTTTGAATACGTAAGAACCAAATAAGGACAACAGAATTTAGCTCTGAGAAAAGCACAAAAAATACAGGTAGGAAACTCTCTCTGTGGCAGGGACAATCCTCTGTGCTGCCTTGAAAAAGTCCTTTGACTTCTGCCCTGGTCCTTGAAGAACAGGCCTTATCAGGAAGGCAATTCGCTGTGTGTGCAAACAGATCTTGAGAAGAGAAAGCACTTGCAGGAGGCTAATGCTTTGAGTGGGAGATATCATGCAACAAAGACACATTGCCCAGTATTTGTGACACATCACTCACAGTGATGCAGTGCTTTGAGCCTTTCCAGCGCAGTGAAAATGGCATCGTCTAAACAAATAAGTTTAAATAACAGCACACCTACTATAGCCCAGACAGCAAAACGAATGGAGGGAGACACTTGCCTCTTGGCCCACTCTAATTTACAGGATTGTCCTCTCTCTTGCTGGGTGATACTCAGCTGCATCTTTCACAGCTTCTCTAGTAGAGATTTCTGCACTTGGAGCCCAGAGAGCAAATTGTATCCTGGGCTGCATCCAGAGCAGCGTGGGCAGCAGGGGAGGGAGAGGATTCTGCCCCTCTGCTCTGCTCTGGTGAGAGCCACCTGGAACACTGCAGCAGCTCTGGGGTTCCCCACCTAGGACAGTCATGGACCTGTAGAAACAAGTCCAGAGGAGGGTAGATGGTGGGGTGCTGGAGCACCTCTCATATGAGGAAAGGCTGTGAGAGTTGGGATTGTTCAGCCTGGAGAAGAGATGACTCCAGGGAGAGCTTATAGCACCTTCCAGTTCCTAAAGGGGGCTACTAGAAAGTTGGAGGGGGACATATGTCAAGGGCATGCTGTAATAGGACAAGGAGTAATGGCTTGAAACAACAGGAGGGTCAATTTAGATTAGATATAAGGAAGAAATTTTTTTATGAGGAAAACACTGGAACAGATTACCCAGAGAAATTGTGGTTACCCCATCCCTAGAAGTCCTCATTCAAGCTGGATGGAGCAGCCCGGACTGGAGGAAAGTGTTCCAGACCATGGCAGTGAGATTGCAATTAGATGACCTTAAAAAGCTCCCTTCCGATACAAATTATTGCATGATTCTCTTATATTTACCTGGGGAATTTGTGCTGAATAGAGAATAAGAGTGTCATGCTGTGTCTGCAGTCCCTGTGTGTTCTCTTTCCCTACCAAAACGCCATTCATACAGACACAGAGTCATCACGTTTTCTGTGCTGCATTGCAGCAGCAAAACTCAGCCAGGACCAGCTGGAAGAAACAGTGCTCAGCAATTCCCTGGAACACATCCCAAACACAGTTCTACTCAAGGAACAAGAAAGTCTCTGATAAAGATTAAAATATCACTCGTCTAGATCATAATTGTTGCTAGACACTAGAGCACATGAGTAAATATGGCAACCTTGAGCTGAGTTAGTTTAATGCCATAGATGAGTCCACACAACAGCTCTTAAGAGAAAAGTGTTATGGATTTGTTCTTTAATCTCAGAGAATGCCTGCCCATATACTTCCAGATTTCCAGTTAACCCTTCTTTTGTCCCCAGGAAAACATGGCAAAATTCTAGGCATTTTCTACCTAATGTGAGGCCTTTACAAAGTAGCCTTTTACTTGGAAAAAAATATTCAGCACTGGAATGGCTAACACTTCCATAGCAAGCAGCCAAGAGTGGTCAGTTCCAACACAGGATAACCAAACTTCACTGTCCTTCAAAACACTTATAATATGGACATAGGTCATACTTGCAGGAGGTATTGAGAATTCAAAGTTCTGAGGAAAAGCTTTAGGTGTTAATATTGCTAGTAGTGGAAGAAAAGAAATTGTTTAGATATTACACACCTAATCATGTGTTTATTTTCCTTATATTTGTAGGGCCTTTTCATTAGTTGCTTAAAGTGACTATAAGCAGGAAGTTCTTCTCTTGGTATTTGGAGTGCAACAGAGGAAAGAGAAGATCTGTTGTAAGAGGTAAGCGGGAAGATTAATACTTTTGAAGTACTCATTATTTAAGAGAAGATGAAAGGGAAGAAAATTCCAGTAAATTCACCATGTGAGGCAAGAAGAATAGATGGTGATGTAATATGTAATGCTTATATAGTTCTTTTTCTCTTTTACTGTTATTGAATGGAATACAAATCATTCCTGCTATCAAGTGTCTGGAAATATGAACGCAAAACACAGAGATACTATATTAGCAGGGAAAAAGTAGAATCTGTGCTTAGTTTTGGTGCTACGCTGAAAGTGAAACAGTCAGTTGCATATGACACTCACTTCAGGATTTAAAAATCATTTAAAGACTGGTGAAAACATATGTCCCACTGTTATCAACCCCTCTTCCTCCAAGTTTCTTGAAATGACACAACAAGCATTGCCTCTGCTTGAAAGAATAAGGTTTTGATTTAGAACAAACCCAACTTGCTAAATAGCCTACACCTCAGTATTTTTCATTGTGTCTTGTTTTGTAGTTATATCTTCAGCTGTACCTGCTCAAGTTTTATTCTTCGGTATAAAACAACATACCAGATTAAAAGAATTAAATTAATCAATTTAGGAATACAAATGGCAATCATGTAAACAATTTTGCTTCAGAAGTATAGCATTTAATTAATTCTTGGGGAAGTACAGAATAAATTATGTGATTTTAAAAAAATTAATGAATTAGCCAATGTGGAAGATAATCAGGCTGGAAATAATGCGAATGAAATATGAAGAAATTAATAAAATAGAGACCACATCCACAAGTCTCCCCTCCAAAAAAGAAAAAATAAAGTACTCCTTACTTAATAATAAGTCAGAAGATAACCCAAAACATTAGCTGTTTAGGCATATTTTTCCTAGGGAGAGTGGAACATATACCACACCAGAATCTGTCAATCTTCGGTTTTTTGTGCACTCAACACTTCTCTTATCATGTTATTTTTGATTCATTCTCTGAAAAAAGTAAGTAATTGGGCGAGGGGAGGGGGGACCTCAGTGCTCTTTTAGTGTCCTGGAAATTTCATCTGGAATTCAAAGATAGCAGCAGCTCAGGTAATTTCTCCCAGTGAGTCAGATTATCCTCTGACAGCTCATTCCTCTGCAGGAAAAAGAGGCTGAAGTTATTATTGCCCAAAGAGACTAAGATTCTCTGCCATACAGTGGAAACAGCAGGGATGAAAAAAAACCCAAACCACAAATGCTCCTGGAAAACATCTGATAAATGAACTAACAGACAGGTTTCCCAATAAAACATTTTTTGTTGTCCATGTAAAGAATCTTGCTGTTGTGTCTTTCATGATGCTACTGGGAAGCTGAGGGATGCTTCACAGTTCAAATAGCAAGACCACTTGCCCTTAGAAATAGGACACTATTTGTGAAGGGAAGGTGTTGTGAAATTATTAAGAGATGAAAGATCAGTGACAGGGTATCACTATACTACTTAGCAGTAGTGGGAAGACCAGAGGAGCAGAGGATGAAATAATTCGTCAAAGGTGTGAGGGGTGCCTATCTGGGTATCTGCTTATCTGCCTTTGGGTACCTCTAGTGCTGCTGAAGGAAATGCCACTGCTTTCTTGTTTCCTTTGCATGTCAGTTGTTTCACAACCCATCAAAACAATCTTTTAAGATGAAAAGGCTAGAAGAGGAGCACTGCTGACAGCTTGACTGGGGGGTTTCCGGTGTGTGGGGGGGTGTGTGCCTAAATGAGTGTGTGTGTGTGTGTGTGTGTGTGTGTAAGTAACCAAAATATGAGAAAGAAACTAAAACATGGTTTGTCATGATTTCTCCTCAGGCCTGGTTCATCACAAGCAAGTAAAATGGAAAACAACATTATCAGCAGCAACAGCTACTTGAATAACCATCTGACTGTACTCCGGGTAAAGCTGAAAATGCTGGAAAACACGAGGAATGGGGGAAAGCTCCAGTAGGACAGGCTTGTAGTTCAGGTGCATCTGGTTGGATTTGCAGCCAGAAAAATGTGGGTATCCTTATCATCAAGAGTGTATTTGCACACCAAAATAAACATGTCCATAACACGGCTGGCCCTTGTTAGTTTCATTACAAAGCTCCTCTTTGTACTGCAGCTGTGTACTGTTTGTTGCATGTGTGGGTGAGTGCCAAGCTGAAGTAGGTAAAATAACGCAGATAATCAATCAGTCAGTGCATACAACAAGCACAAGTTTGTCTGTCTGTGTGAGCACTGACTGCTGGAAAAACACACTCTAATATGCTCTTGCCCGTACAGAAGCGCACCCTCACTTTGCCTCTTACTGATTTTTCTGACTAAAGTAGCTGGGAGATGTTTCTGGTGCTAAGCACACTTTGTGACTAAGGAGGCCAAAGCCCCTGACCAGTTGCTTTTCTGCAATGAACAGCCAGGAAATAACACAAGGGAAAATCATCAGCACAATCAGAAGTGCAATTGGAATTGCATTGTCAAGGAAGACTTGTTATACTCCAAAGCAGAAATTAACTAAGCCAGTTGATTAGTCAGGCTGACAGTGTAAAAAATAAACAAACACCAGGCAAGCAAAATACCAGCCTTGAAGTAAAATTTTACATTTCTGAATAGACAAATACCATTTGTTAATACATATTTTAAAAATCCTTTCAGAACTTAGCAAATGCCTACTATCTTTACACCCTAAAGGCGTTAATATTTCCAAGTGATGAATTACAAAATGAATTTTGATAGCTTTTGAACTTCTTTAAGATACGGCCCTTGTTCAACAGCTGGAGAAGAGTTATCATATCTGTATCCAACAAACAACCAGCATTTGAAATTCCTTATAGGAAAGTCTCTGTTTTAGACATGGGTGGTTCTTTGCTGTGTACCTCCACTGAAACCACAGAGGAGCAGCATTCTAAATGTGATCTACCAGTACAGGGTAGAGACTGCCTTTGGAGAGCAGTTCTTCACTGCATATTCTCTAAGATTTTCATCCCTCCAGTCCCAGACAGATCTTATTCACAGAGGGACCTGTCCATGGAACTAAGTCTGTTTCACATAAGCATTGGGTGCATTCATTTTTGGTTCATTGCTCCTGTGCCTACCCAG
Source organism: Origma solitaria (assembly GCA_013397895.1). Classification (NCBI taxonomy): domain Eukaryota; kingdom Metazoa; phylum Chordata; class Aves; order Passeriformes; family Acanthizidae; genus Origma; species Origma solitaria. Next base: position 424,706 of record VZRL01006372.1, read on the forward strand.
CAGCCTTCATACCACAATGACTCCTTGGTGGAGCTCCAAGAGAGCTGAACAGGGGTTTTTGTTTGCTCAAGAGATGGGTCTAGGCCAAGCAAGCTCAAGTGTATGTGACTGATATAGAGCAGCTTTCCAGCCCAGGCTATTCTCATTGTAGGCACATGAAGGACCAAGTGCATCTCCCCTGCCCTAAAGCCAGCTACTCAGTGATAGTATCTATGACTTCCATGCTGCCTCTGCTACACTAAAGCCTTCCAGATAAAAATCTTGTGGGTATCAGACAATCTGTGCAAAATATTACAACTTCAGTTTTCCCTTAAATGAAAATTCAGCAAAAAAGTAATCCATCCATTTTAATTATGACTAAGTAGGAAAACAATATAATACATGTGTGTTCATGTATCTATATACGAAAATTTTATCTAAAAAAATAGCATATGTTAACACTTACAAATGTAGTGTGATTTCATTTCACCCTTTCAGATCTGATTCCTTTGGGCCTAATGCAATGACTTTTAGCTCCTGACTATTCTCAGCTGTTGAAATTACCTTTGGGAACACAGGCTTCCCGAGAGCTACCCTACACCTCAGTAGGTGTGAACCAGGCACAGTATGGGAGGCAGATGCAATTGCTGGGTCTCACAGATCAAATTTACTTCAGGAGCAAAAGATAAACTTGGTTTAAAAATCCTCTCATTCACATTAGTAGTTTGGTAATTTAGGTGTTGGAAAGGCTGTGCATCAGCCTTTCAGCGTTTAAAATCTGGTCATGTTACAAATACCTGATATTAAAAACTCACAGGTGTAGTGATGAAATACTTGAGATTAAAAGGTCAAAAGTGGTCTTCATTTCTTTGTCTGTGGGAGGCTAAGAACTCCATCATAAGACAGACTGAGGCACACACCCCACTTTGATCTGACAACAGCCTATTTGAATATGCTCACGCAGGCCTAGTCCCTCTCCTTATGGGAAGAATGACATTCCTGTTCACTGTCACAGGCCACTGTGTTAGCCACTGGTTAATACAGGTTTTCTTTTGGTTAAATTAAGCTTCACAAGGGAAAAACAAGTCATATACAGAATTTTTAAGACTTTCCAACCCAACTAAAAATTTTGGCTTGTCATTTTGAAAAGCCTACAGCATGATAAAGGTGCTTGTGTGTCTAGTAATGTATGTTAAAAGCTGTTCAACTTACTAAATATGAAAATGAGTGACATAATAATGATAACCATTTAGAGCTTTTTCATAACGCCTACTGATCCCAAAGAAAATGTAGCCATCAATAGAGATGATAGAGAGCTATTGAATGCCACTGCACTGGTTTACTCCACTGTTACCCTTTTCTAAAAAGGCTAATATAATCTTTTGAGTCTTTTACCATATATAGGTTGAACAGATAAATCAGGAAAAGAAACCCCAGTATTTTTAGAAACCCAGTGGATCTAAGATTATTGGTAGAGCAAAACTATAGCACAGAAAATTCTGTCTGTCTTGAAGAATGGAAACATTTGACAATGTATTTGTTTCCTGACAGAAATAGTCAAAGAAATGTTCTTGAAGCTAATTGTAATTGTTGCTGGTTTTCACAAATCCTTTACTGATGGTGATCATCTCGCTAAAATAAGTCTCACACTTGAACATTTATGAGAGTGAGCTCACTGTGAGAAACCACAAGCAGATTTCTAGACCATCTGAGGGATACCTGAGGGGGTCTGAGGTATTTCTGAAGCAAAACGCAGCTTGAGACACTCTTTCCTTGTTTTTCAGGGAGTAAATAAATCTGCAGTTCTCCTTTGATCAGAATTTAAGCGACTGAATGTAGCCACAAGCTTGGCATTTGAATCTATACATCAGGATAGATGTCAGCATCATTTTGCTACTCCAAAATGTCAGGAACATAACCAACCAAAATAAAAAACATGTGGTGATACTCACTCTAGTTTGAAGAATCCCAACAGAATTAAATTCAACTCCTTGTCAGTTTAATTGAATATTTGCTATGGAATGTCTAAAGTACAAAAGTGAGCATTCGTGTATACTTTGAACATCACCTTCCAAATTGGTTCATAAGCTCTAGCTGCTAATGGAGCGCTGCTATTAAAAATAAAACAACATTAAATCAAAGGCCATTTCTTGTAAAGAGAGCCAAGTCAGTGCTTTTCACCTTGGAAAAGGGTGGAGTGGATTTTGTGCCTACAAAAGAAGAAGCCCACAATCATCAGGGACAAGGTTAAGCCAGTTCAGTGTCTGTGCTGAGTGTAGACTCTCCCCTGCTCAGGGAATGTCATTCCTGCTTTCCTGAACTCTGCCTGCAGTATCTAGAGGAAAGCAGGCTCGCATTGTCTTCCACTGCTCGCCCCAGGAAACATGATATCATTCTCAAACAAAAGCGGGAAAGCTGACAGATCTATTGAGATGGGTGTGACTACAGCACAAACCTTGTCGGTCAGACCCTGTGGAAAATGAAGTGACTGGGAGCTCTTTGGTGCTGGGCTATCTGTGCCCTCCAAACTTTTATGGCTTATCTCTGCAGATGACTTTTGTTTCTCCTGTGCTTGTGACTTAATGAATGTTGATGCTGTCTGTGTCAAATAGGTGTATGTCACCATGCAGAGAAACAGGAGGGACAAGGAAAAAAGTTGGATTAACTGGACTTTCTTTTCTTCTCCATACATAAGGCTTACAGCACCAGCCATTTCCTAAAAGTGTAAAGCTGGAAGTGATCTGAGGATTAAATAGGTAGAATTGATTTGCAGCTAAACAATCAAGAAACTGAAGGCACAGAAGAGGAATTGGTAAATCATATGCAGCCTATTACTGCAATTGCTAGAAGAGAGTATTTCCAAACATGATTTCAGCAGATTACAAACATCTTATTCTTTTTGCCTGCATTAACCTCTAGCCTTTTATAGATGCCAAAAGTAACATCTCAAACTCGTCATTTTATTGTAAACAGCTGTTAGCATGCTGCTAATCAAGAAGATCTGTGTAAAGCAATTGTAATGGAAGTTGCACAGAAATGAGGACTTCTGCCTTTTCTTGCTACTTCTTCTTTCCATTGCAGGACAATTTGCTATTCTACAGCACATTACATTGTTACAGTGAGATGGACTGGAACAACCTACGAATATCTCAATGCAATAGTTAAGGGTGAGGTAAGAGTCTAAGTTTATCATGTGTCTAGTATTTTTCTTTTACAGATTTTTACAGAAGAAACTGACTAGAAAATCAAAGTGAGGATTGTGAAAGCAATACTCAAATGCAGAGCAGCTTTGAATCTGATGGCAGGAGCAGAGTCTTCCTCAGGGCTCTGCATGTGATATGTTCAGCAAAGTATTTCTAACATTAATGCTGTAAATACTGCAATTGGCTGTAAACTAAATTTCTATTAGTATAATATTTCTGTATACCTTTCTACAGATATCTCTTACGATAACTTCTCACTGGCTGAAGTAATGACATTTGCTGATAATACTATATAACTATATTTGAAGTGTTTTTAATTTATCCTGCAAAATGTACATTTTTCCCCCTCTTTTGTCCACCAATGTTTAGTTAAGTTCCACTTGTGGAATCTTGTCTCAAATCAGATGCTAGAATAGCTAGACACATCAGCTGTACAGCTAGTTCATAAAGTCAGTAACAGAAGAAGTCAACATTTAATCTGTATTTAGAGCAGCTTTCTTAGGGAAAGACACCAGTGGTTTCAAAGTTATCAGCTGTATGAAAAAGTTCATACCATAAGACAGAAAAGAAACCCTGCTGCAACATACGTGTCAACAAACAACTTCAACAGTTAAAAGCTGCAGCAGTGATCCTACATGTAGCTAAATCATCTGCAGTTGCTTGGCCACAGTCCTGCTCTCACTTGCTGTAAGAACCGTGCACAGAGAGAAGTGGACTCAGTGAAACAATCATGAGTACTTAAATGGGTAAAGGTAAGCGCTGGAGTGAACGGTACACAGTCAGATGGTAGGTGCACACTGTGTGAGAAACAAGAAAGGCATGACAGGTCCACTACAGCTGCTAAAGCCAAAGCTTACCTGAAATCAACAGGCTGAATCCATAGAGAACTAGGTGTGCTAGAGGGTCCATGCTTTCCAAAGTATATCCATCCAGTTCTTACAGTCACTCATGGAGTATCCTTTCTTCAGGGCAGACCTTTAGCAGTTACCCTTGTCCTGCATGGTACGCTGTTTACAAGTCACAGGCAAGAAATCAGAGCACTGGCGCAGGCTGGAACAGTCTCATTGCTGTCTGAGCACAGGGAGTTTAAGTTCCTTTTTCCTGTTTCCTTTGTAGATTAGGATGGGAAAGGCAGGATCTTAAAGGCATTTTTGTATCAGCAGGACTGCAGGGCAGCGCAAATCTCGTCCATCCAGCAATACATCAAAACAATTATCTGGAGCTGCTGGAGAAGCAGGGGACTGCTGTTGTTCACAGTCAGCAGAATAGGAACAATGATGGCATCCTCCAGCAGGCGGGAGAGTGCAAGTAAAACATCCTCCACCCAGGTGCAGTAGGTGGAAAGTGTTATTATCTCCTTCTAAAGTCCAGGTCTGCTAATTTCTCAGAGTGCTATCATGTTTTCCCTAATTTATTTAATCCACAAGTAAGCTGCTGGCTGCAATGCATTTCTGAACACAGTAATGAAAATATGAAGAGTAACAAAGCAGCCGGCTGAATCCAGTGTAGACCAAAGCCATCCACAATCCATCAAACTACTCCCTTAATTCATATGTTTTACTGGAAACAAATTCTCTTTACATTTGACAATTGAAAACAGACTGAAAACTTGTTGAAATAATAAATCCCACACATTACTTCAGTGGGATTACAATGCCCTTATCACTCAGGGAGGTCTTGAAACTCAGAAGCTAAAACAAAACATGAAGAGAAATACAATGAAAATGAGAAAAAAAGATTAAATAAATGGAAAGGCAGCACTCAGATATATAAACAGAATTGGAAATAAAGAGCAATCTTATTTACCACTTCACTGAAAATGACCTATGACAATACAGCATTAGGACGTCCAGTAGTTCAGCCCAGATGCCAGCACCCAGAATTACTTTTATGGAAGTACAGAAAATAACTTTGGAAATGGGGTATGTGTTTATCCTACTTTGATTTAATTTCTTTTCAGCCTTTGATTGTAGTGTAAATTTCACAAAAGAAGTCCTTTACACCCAAGATCTATTACCATGTGGAGAGAAGGGTCACAACCACAGAAAATGGGAAGGCAGCAACCCAGAGCTCCTCATGTGTGTCCCCCATGTCCCTCCATATAACTGAAAGTCAAACCAAGTAGGAATTTATGCTGAAAGTACCCTTTGGGTGCAAAAACATTACTAAAATTCCTTTCTGATGATTAAAGGAGGCCGAATATAAGATATTTCTCTGATTTGGTTTCAGACTAAAATAAACACATGTATTTTGTCCATTTCAGATTTTGGAGAACATCTACTCTTTATTCTACTCTTAGATGTGAAGCAGCAGTGATTGCCCACACTCCAGTCGCACCTTAGCTTTTATAACCCTGCACGTAGAGGTCCCTCCAGAACCAGAATACTTAGAGTATTAGAAGATAACAAGTATTATGATATTTCCTATTTAGTGGATAACTCTGATTTGTCATTCATTTAACCTACTTACAAGTTGGCCTATCCTTGATTATTTTTTAATGTCTTTTGATTTGTTGAGGGATGGAGAGCAGGGAGGAAGGAGAGGGGAGATCAGCAACTTCAGTCAAGGCTGTGGTTCTTGAGATTGCTATTGTGAGCTTAGGGGGGTTTTTAAAGTTTTCACTTAAATCTCACTTTCCTGCTGTAAAGAGGTCACTGAGGAGAAATACGTCATGCCTCCATTTGAAACACACCTAAATACAAAGCAATGCATACTGGTACTGATTTTGCAGTATGAAGAGTGGGCCAGGTGAGCTTTGAAGAAGCTTGCTCTTCTTTGAAAAACCAGCTTGTGCCTACTGGTCATTTCATCTGCCTTGATGACACGGTAGTTATTTATCTCCAGGACAGAGTGGACGGCCTAAACTTGCAGCACTCCACAAATACAAGAAGGTTGCAAAGGCCTGCTGAAGCCAGAAGAGAGAAGACACATACTAATCCAAGTCACAATTTGTTTAGGGTACCAGCATCAGCAGGATAGTGTATTTGATTTGCGTTTCATTACAAAATTTCATTTTCAAAGAAATAAAGAATAGCACCTACATTTCAGCAGACACTAAAGTACTCCTTTACCTGTAATACTATTTAAACTTAGGTTTGTTTCTATTTGGAAAGCTTTTAAGTGTCACAGTTTAATTTCTGCTCACACTGAAGTAAAAAATTAATCACATGATAAGCTTTTTCTAGACTGTAGAACTTAGAATATTTCAGTATTCTGGCTTATTCTCACTCAACATTAAGTGTCTGTTGGTCTACTTTTCATATTTTCATCCTTGTATTTCATGTGATTAGACTATAAGTATTTCTTAAAGTAGGTCATATCAATTTTGTGTCCCGTGAACTAAAAAATGTATGATTTGACCATCCCTCTGATTAGTGAGACACACAGAAGTGCAGTAGAATTATCTGTCCCCTCCACCAGATAGTCCTTAGCTAATGAGGATACTGAGTCTCAGCCTGTGTTCGCTATTAATGAGCTGAAGAATTGCAAATAGCCTTTGTCAAAACCAGCTGGCCAGTAAAAGAAACTGGGCTAAAAGTAAGGATGACACAAGAAGTAAAATGTGGTACTGAGTTACTCTAGCCACTATTGCATATGGGGCTGCTGACTACCAGGCCATCCAATGAGCATGCCCCTGCCACACCCTCAGGTGGGTATATAGGTGTATTTTGGCCCCCATAGACCACACTCTTGTCTTTTCTAAAAGTACTCGGGAAGACTCCAAAAGGCAGTATCCAATGACTTCCCCTCAGAAATATCAGTTGTGTTGGTAGTTAACTGCTGATTCAAATGCATCAGCATACACATCTTAACCCCCAACACAATGGTATGCATGAGTTTAAATTATTTGCAGCAGGGAGACAAATTGTCTTTCAACATGTAAATATAACCCTAGCATTAAATGTGGCTTTTCTTAACTGTTTGCTGAAGGGTAATTTTATTATATGTCAAGTGCTCTGAACTCCTGACACCAGGCTTTCCTCTTTAGATAAGCAGCATGCTTGTCTCAAGGACAACCCATTTGTACAAGCTGTACCACATGGAAATGTATGAGGAGGAAAAAGAAACAATGCCACTGCACGTCTTTAGTCAGGTAGATGTGTTAGCAGAATTCACATATCCTCTTGCAGTGTCTGGTTGTATTATGTTTTTTGGAACCAAGCCATTACTTTGGCCTTGACATGATGTTAATATGTGTTAGTAGGAGGCAGTAGGGGAACTTTAGGAATTATTACTCACCACAGTCAGCTAATGTGAAACAAAGGCTCAGAAATTACAGAGTTTAACTTTTCTCAAACAGGTCCTGTTCTCCTCTGAAACATGGCCCATGGTACTGAGGCCAACTGTAGCCCCTAAGCCCCTAAGATCCATTTTGGACCACCTGGAAGTGACATAGCAGCCAGGTGGCCAGGGAGAGGATGTATGCAGCTGCTGGTCTAAGCACTCGGGATAAGCACTGCCCTTACCACCTTAGTGGAAGCATTAAAGGGAGGTAAAGGTTTCTGGGGTACAAGTCATGCAAATGTGGATGGGACAGTGTGGAGGAGTGGTGGTACTGAAATGGGTAGTTCTGAGAAACTTTGAGGTGAGGTAGAAAAGGTAAAAGAGTCTGTTTTTTGCTGCAGCTCATTCTGAGGAGGTGTGGTTGTTTTAAGCTTTTTCTACTGCTTCTCCTGCATATGCATAATCAGAAGGCAATTCAGATTGCAAACATTGCTATGGTCCACTTTTTTTGCTCAGCATTTTTGTTTTCTTTTCAAAAAGGAGTTTCTCTTGGAGAACATTGCCTGGGAAATGGCTGAGTACAGCCTTAGCCAATGGGAGCCATTACTTTCGTGTCTTCCTTGATAGTGAAATGGAAGGGAATTTACTGAAATGGAATTAAACACAGGATCTGATGGGAATCTCAGGTTTATTTCAAAGGGAAAGCTCAGCTGATCAGTGAACACAGGAGTAGTTCATGGCTTCCGTATCAGTAAAGTCATTGTGAAGGACATTAGGCTATTTGTCTAACACCTATGCTCTGAAAACTTGTAATGTGCGAGTCACCTGTATTCTTCTGAAAAATATTTCTTGTATATTTTAGAATGGTCTGCCTGTTGTCAGCAGAAGGACAAAACCACCCTGCTTCTCTGCTCTACTACTTTCATTATAATGGTTTACAATATATTTTGAAGGACAAATGAGTCTGGGTATTTATGTTTAATGGCAACAATTGCATATCCAAATATCTTTACGATATTAATATTAAATCTCCCCAAACGATGCACAGCAATAATAATATGACTGCTTAAAGTGAAATGGCATGAACAAGGCAAATTTCATATTTGTGCCATTTGGAGAAATAAAGATTAATTTCATAAGCCTCTTTAATGCATGTGAAGTTTGAAGATCTGATTATTGCTTCCAAGGACCAGGAAATGGCTGACTAGACCTCAGAGGTAGTGTTCTCAGCCATGAGGGTTACAAAAATTAATTCTTAATATCCTGTTTGCAGGACCTACTATCTTCCATACTCTCACACTGTTAGTATGATTTAATGATGCTTTTTTTATGGTGATTTTAAACAGGACTCAACAAGTACAACTTAATGATAAATTTGCTGTCTTCCTGCCTCTTCTTCCAAATTTGGGATTGGAAGTCTCGTAGAAAGCTTGGAAATCTGAAGCTTTTATTAAGAATTTTGTCTCTCATACATAACTGTCAAGGTGACTGATGCTACTGATAATTTCTACTACAATCACTATTTTCTTTTTCTTCCCAATTTTAAGAGGTACTGAGTCCCCTTTATATCACAAGCATTTGGGGGAAAATTTGAGTTGTATGCTGGAGACAGAGGTCTTGCACCTTGCTCACCCTTTGCTGCACAGCAGAAATCTTGGGAATGATACAAAGATACCAGTGCTCAGTGAATCTAACTCAGTCACTTTAAATGAATGTAGCTTTCAAGGAATTAGCTCTACATGAGGAAGAACAGATAATTTTACATTTCTGGCTCTTTTCTTCTTTTTTTTTTTTTTCCCTGTCCTTTTTCTTTTTTTTTTTTTTTTAAGTGGAATGTTTCCTCTCATTTCACACATTTGGCATATTGTCCAGTTAGTCCTCCTTCCTGAAAGGAGAACCTGTAAGTGTTGAGCACAAGTCAGGGCAAGAACATTTTTTTCTCTGCTCCAAGATTCTGTCAATTCCAACGAAAGATTGATCAAAGCTGGGATTTGAATTCAGATCATCTCTGTAGCTATGAATGCTTAAAGGCTTCCTTCCTCTTTATTCAAAAAGATGACAACTTAATTTTGTTTGGGAGTAATCCAGTTCCATTATGAGTGACTGACCTGCGTTTCACAGCCTTGATCTGCACATACAAGACACGTATCATTTAGTGTTCAGCTGCTACTCGCACTGTGCATGCGCTCAAGAGAATTTCAATCTTACTGCCCCTTTCAGAATCTGAGGGGTTTTCACTCCAACTGCTACATACACCACACACAGATGACACCATCATGAAACACTTTTCCAGGTACACTCAAAGCAGATACTTTGAAGAACAGTTACAAAGTAAACTCTCCTCAAACTAAGACATTCTAAGGGCTAGTGCCTCTTCATGAAGTGTGCATTGTGCCTATTTTTGTTTCATGCTTGCAGCAGGAAAACATGAAGCGTACTGAAAGAACTTAAAACCACTTTGCCTTGGAAATATGTCTGTCCAGCTGTGAAATAGCACATACCAGCACTAAGAGCCATTAACTAAATTTGTCACATGGAAAGAACTCTCAGTGTTCCGCCTGCCTGGAATTTCTCACAGGAATACTGCATTGTTGTCTTCTAAGCTCACTAGGAGAAATTAAAAAATAAACTTATTTTGAATTAAAAACAAGCTTTTTTTCATCATCATGAAAAGTAGTGAAGGCAAGATGAAGCAGGAAGACCAACAAGAGCATTAACTCTTGGTTGCAGCAAGGCCACCGTTTGCCTGGAGATGATATCCCTGAATACATGGGAAAAAGGTTGGTGCACTGTCATGCCATCAGGAGCTGGGAACAAAAGCAGTCATTCCTGTGCTCATTCTCAAGCACAGCACAAACAACATAGCAGCAACAGACCCTTTGACTGAAGACTTTTAAACAGAAAAGTGTCTTTTCAGACAGTGTGCCATTGAAGTGGGATGTGGACTGACATTAATTCTCAAACCTGGTATCCTAATGCCCCAGTGGCATCTTACTGAAGGGGGACAAGGTTAGGGAACTTTTAACAAACTGGATACACATAACTCCGTGGAGTTTATTGGCATGCATCCATGTGTAGAGAGATAGCTGACTAATGGCATTGGAAGGTAATTCGTGAGTACCTTTTTTTTTAATGGTGATAAGGGCAATAAGGCATCTGAATACTGAAAGATAGAAAATGTCACTCCTACCTTCAGGAAGAGCAGGAAGAGTGAGCTGGGGAATGACAGACTGGTCAGCCTTATCTCAGTCCTTGAGAAAGCTGAGGAGCAACTTAGGCTGAATACAGTTTCCAGACACATGAAGGATGGGAAGGTGACCATCACTAGAGAGCACAGATTAATGAAGCAGAAATTATGCTTAATCTACCTGACAGCCTTCCACAATGAGGCAACTAACTCAATGAGCAAGGAGAGGGGTGTGGATGTTGTTTACCTCAACATAAGCAAGGCGTTTGACAGAGTTTTCCATTAAATCCTTATAGAGAAGCTGACATAGTATGGTCAGATAAGCAGGCTTGGGGCTCACTGTGTGGTCAGACGCCTGAAGTTCAGCTGAAGGCCAGACAGTAGTGGAATACCCCAGCCATGGATAGGGGGGCAAATAACCTTTTCACCGATGACCTGGACGATAGGTCAGAGTTCACTCAGGAAGCTTGCAGATGCCACAAAGCAGGGAGGAGTGGCTGATAAAGCATATGGGTGCATTGCTGTTCAGAGGGACCTAAATATGTGAAGTGGGCAGCCACGAATGTCAAGAAGTTCCACAAAGATACATGCACAGTCCTGCTGCTGTGGAGGAACAATGAAGGCACCTATACACACTGCGGGCTGAGTGGCTGGAAACCTGCATTGCTGAGAAGGACCTTGGGGCCCTTCCTGGAATACACAAAGCTGACCAAGAGCCAACAATGCACACTAAAACAGACCGGCAGTATTCTGTAGTGTGTTAGGAACAGCACTGCCAGGCAGGCTGAGGGAGGTGATCCTTATGTCTACTCAGCCCTGGTGAGGGAGGTGAACGGAAGAGGTTTTAAATACCTCCACCCCACAGATCCTGCCAGTTAATTCATGTCCTCTAAGTCTGAAGTCATAGTATAAAATGGGTAGAAGATTGCCTGGGTAGAAAGAGACCTGTGTTATGAATTACTGATGTACACACAGGGCCTCAGTGAAGAAACATTGTGTGTCTGGTACTTAAACCATATTAGAAACAAACAGATAAACAGTTAAAGAAAAGGTGATTTTCACTGAGACTTGAGGAACTAGATAAGAGTACAATTTACTCAGCTCACTACTGGGAGTGAGTTATTCAACTTCAAGAAGGAGATAAAATATTTGCTGTGTAGCTCATCACTTATAATCCATACAGTTCTTTTCAGCCATGGGTACTATGACCATTATGAAGGACCATAAGGATGAATGGTTAAGAGAAAGAATGAGTGATGAGATTCTCAGACAGAAACAGGTTACCTGAAGATCCTTCAACAGAACAAGGAAAAGAAGAGCATGCTGATGAAAGGGGTTTCATGACAGACATCTCCTGGTGAACACAACAAAAACCAGTAAACTTTGCCATGCTTTCTTACAGAATCACTATGAAGGAATAAAACCTTCCCCTGCCCTCAGTGAAAGCAAATTCAAAGCAGTCTGTTTATTCAGTCTGGAGCTTTTATCCATTGTTCATTACAGTATGTTATTCTAGCACAAGTGGAATTCAGGAGGCGATCTCTCTGGCTGATGGTTTGATTGGTGAGAATATTAGACTTCAACTTTATCTCTGCAAATAATGGGCTTTCTCTGCAATAGCTGAAACTCTGACAGGAAGGAAGAGACTTTAGTGGGAATTTCCCCTAGATAACAGTCCTTGGTTTATAGAAATCCTGTTCCATTATCTCTAAATATTATAAATATATAGAACAACACCATTTACTCTGCTGAATTTGCAAACACAGTGCTCTCTGCACAAATATTCAGTATTTTTATCTTACAGATTTCTTTATAGTCAAAATGACAATGACAGATTTGAAGAAATTTAGTGACAAAAATACAGAACTATTTTAATGGACTTGTCAAATTTCCTAATTATTTCTCTACTCCAGTTTTATGAAGTGAGGTGCACAGTCTACCTCTTTTCTGGAAAACTTTTCTAAGAGAGTAGAACAACTGTAAATCCAGATCCCACTGCTTTTTAGTAGTTTTTTTGTAAAAAGCTGATTTACTGTCCAGCTAAGATTTCTATCTGTAGTCAACTATGCTTTTTCTCTTTGAGCAGGACTACAAAATACGAGATGAAAGAAATTATCAGGAAGCACTTTATGAATACATTACATGTAGAATGTGAGGGAAATATATAAACGAAAACTTTGTTTTATCTAAAAGTTTTCTGAAATTTCTGTAACACAAGGCACATTGCTATTTTTTGTATCAGTCATTTCATAGACTAAAAACAGTGCTGTTTTTATTCTATGTTGAAACTCTGTATTTTTTTCAGAGGTTCCATATGACACTGCAGCTGGAAACGGGAGGGAAAAAAACATTTCAGAAAATACAAATAATTTTCTTTCTATTTCCTTTACTGGTGAATACTACAGCAATAAAATGCTCCACACAAAATCAGTGTTAGCCATGTTTCACTACATTTTATCACAGTTAGCTCTTTATAATTACATCTTTAAAAAAAGGAAGGTAATTCTCCATTAGGAAATTAAAACTTGTTGGCATTTGCTTTATTTTAAGATCGTACGCTATGAAGCAATTTTGACTTTAAAAGACATTTGTCATCCTTTGATGCTTTCCTTATTTGGTATAAATTGCTATCTATATAGGTATGGTATGATGATACTACCATTTATCTTATTATACACTTAATTTAAGATAATGCATATGACAGCCTGTCAGGCAGTCCTTATTCAGGGAAAACTCCTGTTCCATTTGGCAGAGATACGACTACAAGGCAATTAGAAATTCAAAGTGTAAAGCAGACTAAAATGTCACATTTGAGATGCAATTCAGCAACAGGCCTCAGTAACTCATTGGGCAGTAACTTCTTTTTATTTATACAAGTTTCTAAAATTCAGATGTTAATTTCTAAAAATTTTAAATAGTGCAAAAGGAGGGATAGTAATAAAACCTACAACTTCTAAAAACCTAGAAAAATAATTTTAAGAATATCTGTCACCCTAGTGGTGAGTGAATGATCTCAGTAGTTCAGCTTTCCATGAGGCCTTTGCACATCTCTCACTGTTGGTCCATCGGGGCAGGAAGGAAACGCCTGGGTTCAGGTCTTGGTGTTCTGTAAAGTTTCTATGAGAGCTTTGTTGTATTCTCTGACCAGCTTTCTCACATTCTTCATTATTGGCTGGTAGTCACTCTCCTGACTTTTTGTTGCTATGACTGATTAAAAGAATTAAGGAAACAAACTCCCAGTATAAATATGAGCATAATTACAGATCACATGGGAACCACAATACTGTACGTTTCTTTCTGTGAAAACTGTCAAGGGATGAAAATAGTGGAAAAAACTCAGACTGAGGCTAAGACATTTACAGTAATTTACTAGCTGCCATGTCATGACAAGCACTGTAGAAAATAGAGGAGATTACATACATGCCTGAGTCACTTTTATTTTCATATATTTATAGGCAATAAGTCCCTCATGAAGGACCCTGCCTATTATTACACTGCAAACCAAACCATTTCAAGGCACTCAGCTATGTACAGCCATACAATCTGGCACTTTGGAACCCTGGCTACAATAGCCCCAACTCCTCTTCCAGTAGCCCAAGCAGACACATGTACTCTATATAAGGGTCAGCACTTGGACAGGCAGTATTTCATACCAAGTTCGAAGACACTTTAGTGTCCTGATCAACATTTTCTCTTTGTCTTAAAGTCTTTGCTGTCGAGAAAAATTGTGTTTAAGAATACTGCCTTAATAAAATATTTCTGTAAAGCCTCCTTCATAGAGGAGGTGGCTCCAACTATTACATTGTGCAAAACTTTTTTCAGATGTTTTTCTAAGAATTAGAGCACTTACCAGATTTGAGAAATGGGATATTTGGTATATGCAGAAAACGACACTGTATGTATACGTACGTATATATACATATACGTACATATTTATATATACATATATATCAACACACATATATATACATATCTATACATATACATGTATATATACATGTACATGTATATGAATATCTCTATAGATATGCATTTATTATTAAGTATATCATCATCATCATTATTATTTCTCTGATGGCTAGACTATCACAGAATTGTCTGAAATATATCTCCATGCCATTTTCTGAGAGATGAAGCAATGTCCCTTGTCCAACACTCTAAATTAGATGGTTGGGACTAGTTTTGATACCACTTCTACCAACTACATTCATACTGTAATCACATTACAGTGATTTTGTGCATCTTAGAGATTTCAGATTTTTTGTTCCTTAAATAATTTTAAAGACGTTTATTGCAGTGAATTCACTGTCCCTAGAACATAAAATAGAAGTGCAGCTTGGTGCTATTCAGATCTCTATTACAACTAAGGAGAAAAAAAGGAAAATAGTATCAGGTGAGAAGAACCATAAATTATAATTAAAACAAACTTCAGTGCTTCTCCTAATTTCAAAAACTAACTAATGAAATTCATTTGCAAACCAGCAAATAATGATTTTGCTGATATGATTACTGGAATATAACTCTTTCATTTGAATGACATAAAGAGAGAGCTACAAGACAGATCCCCTCCCCCAGCATGTTTTCAAAGAATGCTACACTGGCGGATAAATTTCAGATAAGACCAGACATGTTAAGATGAACTTTGTATGAAACCTAGTGGCAAAACTAGGGAAGAAGGAAAAATTCCAGATTGCAAGGCAAAGCTTATGATTTAGGGCCCTGTAAAATTGTTTCAGACAACACGTGCAAGTTTTGCTATATAAAATACCCATCAGCTAACCAGACATTTGCAAAGGACTTCCCTTCCCCTCCTCCCCTGTCTTCTGCTGCCCATTTCGTCCTGTCTTATTCTGTTGGAGGAAACAGGCTTCTTCCTCAATTAATACAGTGTGTGAATTTGACTCTACTTCTTGAAGAAAAGGATACATTCCTTCATCATAAAGTTATTTTGCTCATGGTGCTGCCACTTCCTCTCCAAATTTGTAAGCTGAGAACACAAAAACACAAAAAGAGCCAAAAATGAAGACGGTAAATTATTACGCACACAGTTTATACAAATAATTTTGTATCAGTGCCTTGTACTCTATCATCTGATAAGATCAAAGTTATTTCACATTAAAAAACACAGAAATTAAAAACAATGGCAAAATGTTTTTAAAGCTGCTGCTGATTAACCTGCATATATAATTTAGGACTTCATAATCCATCTGTATAAAAGCACTGCATGCAACTGCAGTGACAGATGAAAAAACCAGATGAGAATTCAAGACTGGGGACATAAGGAAGTTAATAGGCAAGTCAGAAGTAAAAAGGTGGAGAATTCCGGGAGATACTAATTCTCATTATGCGTCATATCATTCAGATGATCTCTTCTTAGAATCAGTATGATCTAAAATCACCAAAGATACAATATTTCCTGACACTGTCTTGGACTTTGCACTGCACAGAAGAAACTTCCTTACTTCCATAGTTAAGTTTCCTGTCTGATACCAGAAGTTGTGATAAGAACAGAGCTGCAGTGAGAAGATTGTAGGAGTGTGGGTTCAGTGCTGGCACTTCTTCAATACTTTCAGCATCAACAGGAAACTAATGTGGACATTATATTGATGGCTGCTTCCTTACAATACAATTTAATATTTGTTTTTCTGATGCTACTGTTCAAGGTTCTGCATTTCAAGATATGAAGATGTTATTTTTAAATGTAAAACTGAAAATCATTCTGAGATTTTCAGTGGAAACTAAGGGACTAAATTAGGAAAATATTGCAGTTTTTTACTTAAAAGCTTATTCTTAAGCTGGAAGAGATGAAAATAGTTTCCGTATAACTCAAACCTTAACAGTAAAGAATCAGTTATCTGATGTCCTGGTTTGCAGCAAACATGAGAATCATTTGCTTCCAAGACCAGGTATTTCTGACCAAATAGAACTTTTATTGTAGACACTGCTGCACGCAACACAACCAGTGAAGGAGCCCAGAACTGAAATACTTACTGTCTTCTACAGAGAAAAGATTCGGTGTATTTTTGCAGTAACTCCTTGAAGGCCAGTTGACCTCTTGCAAAATTGCCCAAGTCCTCCATGTTTATGAACAGTATTTGTACTTCAAAATGTTTGATGTATGTCAAATAATCAATTATTATAAGACATACCTTAATTCATCCTCATGATATTTACACTCAGGACATAAAAAGTAAAGCAACAGATCCTTTTCACACACATTAAAATAGAACTGCCACACTTTAATGAACTGAAGAAATGTTGTACAATGCTACTATTTTATATAAAATTTTAAGCCTCATTATGCAAGTATCTAAACACTGGGTATCCATTTCTGATTTACCTAAACTCTGGAATTTGATCTTGGCATAAAAGATATACAGTATCTGAAGTCTTGCAGACATTAGCATTTAGCTTTGAGGATTTATATCATTACCCTAGAGTGATTAGAATATGCTACAAATGGACACACATGCCTCAGTCAGAGCTATGTCTTCTCATCTGCTCCACGATGCTCACTCCATAAAAAAATCAAACATGAAAAAGATCACCTTCAGCTTTTAATTGTATTAGAAAAAAATAACAGTTCTAAAGAACAAATTTCTCAACAACCTCAAGCAATAAAAACCAATGAAATGGATAAAAAAGAATAAATTCCCATTTCCACCTCATTTTAAGGTTATCCATTTTCCTCACGTGCATTCAAACTTATCTGCCGGTAAAGGTCAGCTGCCAAAATTACAGCAATTTATGGGTGTTTATATTGGAAGAAACAAAGCTGCTCAAGAGGTTATAAACATCTTCTTTCCTGA
Source organism: Origma solitaria (assembly GCA_013397895.1). Lineage (NCBI taxonomy): Eukaryota > Metazoa > Chordata > Aves > Passeriformes > Acanthizidae > Origma > Origma solitaria. The sequence continues at coordinate 442,108 of VZRL01006372.1, forward strand.
TTCACTTTTTAAAATGTATATATATGTATATAACAAAGTCGTTTAAATAAGTGTGAACAGACCCTAAAACTTCAGTGGCCTGCAAGGAGCAGAAGAACTGGAAAAAGGAAAATGAAATTAATAGCACAGATTGAAATACAAAACCTTGTCACCATAACTTTAAACACAAAAGGGACCTTAGCTAATTAGTAGTGACTATTTTTTTCCTCTGCAGTTTCTAAGTTGGTCCTCAAACTACTTAAGCAAAGGAAGGGCAGAAAGCAGAGAGTTCTGAGCAAGATTAATACAAACACTTAAACAAAGGATTCACATACTTTTTAGCTCAGAAAGGTATCTGCTAGTAAACCAAATCTTACAAGCCACTTGCTGGCACAGTATTTTGTTTGAAAACAGCAAATATGGATACACACTTACAACAGATGACTTAGGAAACTCCCTGAGAAGGAAGAAACAGATTCTGTCCATACCATGCTTCATGTGTATGAGAAAACCAAAACTGAAAAAGAAACAACTGAAACAATATGTAACTTGACCTATACCTGAGAATGGGTCTCATTTTCTTGCAGCTCCTTCTTTAGTGTCTCATACTCTGTATTCAAGTGCTCCATTATTTTCTTAAAAGCACGGCAGCGTTTTGTCAATTTTTCTTTGTCATCCTGGAGTTTCTAGTAAGGAAAAAACCCAACACAAACTGATTAATGGATGAGTTCATTTGCTGTAGCCTTCAGGCAAATTACTTAAATTTACCTTTCAAGACGTTACATTTTTTCCTTTCAGAACAAGACCATATACATAAAGAACTCATGGGCTTTTCTCTAGCATTGCATGCTCTATCCTAAAAAGAATACTTAATGATTATGACCAAGTTGTATGCTTAGACAATATTGTACGAGCACCAGTGGGAAGGCTGATATTAAGATTTTGCAGGAAATTCTCTTTTGCTTGTGTTCTGTGTCAGGTCGAGAAATTCAAAGTTATGGGTAGTCATAAATTACATTGGAAGAGTTCAGCTGAATTGCTACAATAAAATGAGGAGATTTTATGGAAGGAGGTTACCAAAAGATACCCAGTTGAATACCTGCTACATGCACCCAGTTAATAAAACACACATATATGCAAAATAGTATTTGGATTCATTTGCACTGAGGTGCAAGCCCACTTTTCAGCTGTCAGGAAGGACTCTCAATTACAAAACTGCATTCCCCTCCACTAGCTGCTCAAAAGCACACAAATTCTGTTTCATTCTTTTCATTACCTTTTTCTTTTCTTCTCCTGATGCTTTCAGAGCTGGCAAATTATTGTAGATCTCCAATTCTGCTCTTGTCTGTTCAATTTTGTCTTTAAGAGAAGCCAGTTCACCAACCATCTTGCCCTCCAACAGTTCCATCTTCTGTAGGTCCATCTGCAGTTTTTGACTCTCTAGATCACCAGACAAAAAACCTCTAATTAACAGTACTTTTTGTTTCATAATACATGGCCCATTACATAAAGGTTTAAGTTACATTTAAGCTCCTGAATATCCTTCTGATTTCGATATTTATGGGACTGTTAACGTGAAGGAAATAAAAAATTTGATTATCATAACCATCCCACAAGTTAGACTCATACATTAAAATTACTGTATTTTAACCCACAAATGAAGAGTAATGAAAATGTGATGATTTTCTGTATCACACTGTTTCTATTGCTAACATTTATAGCACCATACAATTTCAAATCTTAAAGTAGAGGTGATAACTTACAAAAAGATTATTGCAGTGATGCAGACAATCTGAAGAAGTGTTTTTATTAGTTTTCTAACAATCTTTTTATTTATGTTGCTTGAATATGGGTAAGACTTAGTTTTAGGAGAACAAACAGGTAAATTTGCTTTAAACATTGCTTTGTACAGGTAAACACTTGCATATATCCACACAATGGAAGTGTCACAGCTTACAGCATCATCATGTGCTACAACATACAGATTTACTCCTGAGACCCCATTAAAAAAGTAACAGAGATATAGGTAATTAAAGGAATTAGAACTATAGGTGGATTCGTACTTAAAGAGAACTATAGAGACTGAAACTTTCCAGACATGATACGTGCAAAAGAAGAAACAATAAAGATATACAAAATAATAAAAATACTTTTACTCGGTCTTGGGGTAAGTTACCTACCCTGAGTGGGGAAGGACTAGATGTTGGCTAGACTTATTTTGGATGGTTTTGTGACCTGACTTGTCATTGTATTTCATTTACATTTCTGAAATATTAAACACACGGCTACATCTTATGTGTCTAACTCAGAAGAATGATACAAATAATGCAATTTTTTCCTACATTCTGAAGCATCAGGCAACCTGGGCTATTGGGGGGGATGAGACTGCACAAAGAAACTTTCCTTGGCATAGGTTTGCATTTTGCTCACACAGACAGATTTGTGCTGATCAGCTGAAAAAAAGGGTAGAGAATTCCCCCCCCTCCCAACTTAACCAAGGCAGTGTAAATCTTTAATGCAGAAGAAAACAGATGAGTCTATTTGCAGAAGGAGAGTTCACCGTGGGTACGGTTTCCTCAGTGGACTTACACGGGAAAATATCACCTGATCAAAACACTCACAGAGCAAGATTTTGCTACTCATCTCTCTGCTTGTGTATTTATGCTAGATGCTTATTTTTTAGAGTGAAAAATTTGTTTTTATCAACATTTTTGGCTTATACAGAGCACTTTCATGATTTCTTTAGGAACCTCAAAAGAAAAAAAGAGAAGACAAGATTTCTGTGTACCATTTGCAATTATCCTGAGGAACAGTGATCCATAAGGTAAGACTGAAAGTGTTCTCTATATGCAGAGCAGTTATATAAAATCGAAAGTTATGAAAAATTCTCATGCCAATTAAAAGAAGGATCTAAAATTAAAATATTTTGGATTGCTTCACATGTAAGTAATTCACAGTCAGCCTTCCATTGAAAAGGGCTTAAGAAAACACTTCCTCTGTGCCTACAGTATTTCATAACTGCTCAGTTTCACACTGAAGTTCCTGTTATTGGTCAATAACAGATTGTAAACCACAATTGAACAGATCACAGATTTCATTTCTTGTTCCTACAGCACTGTGATTTAAAGACAAATGATTAAGGACATCAATAAATAAGAGTTTTCGATCAGAAACAGTAAAAAATATTATTATAAAATAATTCAGATTGGACAGAAATAGCAGAAAACAACTACAGATGTTCATGAGGATTTTCTTAGGTCTTATTACAGCATTTTCACCTTTTATATAGTTGTTCTAATATCTGTATTTTGTTATTTAAAATTATACATAGTTGACCAGTTGGAATTTATTTTACGTGTAAAGGGTAGTACCAACCTAAATGCTAAAAAGGCAAAAAAAATTCTTTGACTGTTCTGTCTAAATGCTGACAAAAACTATGATGAGAATGCAATGAGTATTCCTATCCATTCACACTTTCTGGAGAAAAGAAAAGAAACTGGAAGGGGCATATTTTATCCTTATCCAGCAGCAGACTCAATGAAAAAACCTCAAAACTGAAAAAACCTCAGAATTCCTCTAGGGGAAGAGACAGGAAGAGGATGCAGCCCAGTTCCTTCTGATAGGCCATGAAGTTGCAGTGTCTAGCATGCAGTGTGTACACAGTGGCAAATTCTCAGAACAAACTACAGTGACCCAGGGAAATGTTTTTGGGAAACTATGCCATCAGCACTTTTGTTTACTCTTCATGGTTTCCTTTTCCTTTTTTTTTTAAAGCATTCTGCTGGAGGATTTTTTATATCTTTGTTATGGCAAGAAAATATGGAAATCCAGATTTTCCTAAAAAAAGAATCCTGAAGATGACTGTGCTATAATTCAAAGGTTAGAAGGAACTTCAACTGTGCAAACTGAGCATTCACTAAATTTCTGAAAAGATCTTATTTATTACACTATCTGTGAATCCTAGCTGTCTCTCATTTACTTCAGAATAATTTAAATTGTCTGCTGCAAATTATGTACTGTAACTTCCTTCTCTTCCCTCGCAGGGAAAGAAATATCTTTCAATAATGCCTCTATGGCACTATGTGCTTCCGAAACATTTTTACACTGTAAAAAGCCAGAAATGATGCCTCCATGAAAGAACAAAAAGTCCTATTTGAACTTTTAATATATGACCCAGAAATTTAAACTACATTACAACTGCAAAATGAGTATTTGCAGACAAGCAAACACTAGGTGTTCAAACACACAACAGAAAATCAATTTCTTTAACATTTTGTGCCAAATAACTTACTTGCTCATAACTACTTCGAAGTCACAATACCAGCTCCTATTTTGAAAATTACTATGAAGTGCAGCACGTAATAGCCTTCTAACAAAATGATTTACAGTTCTTAATTCCTGTCTCTTTCTTTTAGCCGAGAAAACAAGGAAAGGTTTGCTGAACCAATAATGATATTGGCAAAGACATAGAATTGTGAGGACAATTCTACTATAAACAGTACAAATAAAGAAGTAAATAGATACTTGTTATGGGAATGAAAGAAAACTACTGTCTGCTTTTTGAAATTACAGAGAGCATCCTGAAGATGCTTACATCTAATTTTAAGTATTTGAGCATTTTGAAAATGAAGTCAAAACGAGTATTCACTTTGCAGAACCAAAACCTCAGGATCTGAGAGCTATTCACTGTTGTTGTCAGTTAATTGCCCGTGGTACATATCCCTTTTGAAAAGCATAAACTATTAGTAAGTGATACTGAGAACTATATTTAGAAATAAGACATGGTTAGCTAACTGTAGAAGACTCTACTTCAGTTTATTAAACATTCTTTCAAGATCATGAAAGATCTTATTTTGAGGTGAGTATTAGTAAAATACACTTACTATATAATTGTGCAAGGAAGATGAAAAATGATAATAATAAAATAAGTATAGATAAGTATACATACTTATTTTATATATAATACGCAATATGTAGTAGATAATAAATAAATGAAGGAAAATACATAACTTGTTACCCACAAGCATTTCAATTTGTAAACTTGACACTGTATTTTAATATTTGGAGATCACTTGTTATCTAGTATTTGGAAATCTTCTACATGCTGTCAGTGTAACAAGGCAAGTAGTCTTTATTATTTTAAGAAATTAATTGGAAAATCTGTTGCTGATCTTACCTGTAATCAGATTCTTAGCAGTGCTCTGTGATTTCTGCATTTCGTTTGACTTAAAAGTGAGGTCTTCCTGCATAATTTTCAGCTCTTGATTGGTAACAGATGAAATTTGTTTCATATGATTCAAATTCTGTATGTTACCAATAACAAAAACATGCTGTATTTTTGAAACAACAAATGGTAACTGTACAAGTAAGAAACTCTCCTGTCCTGTGACATTGTCTGTTATTTGCCTTTTCTACTACAAAGGCTTAGAACACCGAAAATAGTCTGAAGTGATTTAAATGTGAGTGACTTTTATTCTGCCAACTTCTGATAATTGACAGGCCAACACAGACGAAATAAAAATGCAGCAAGCATAAAATGTGCTGTCGTATAGGTCTGCTGTAAAATAAGTGACAGTGCATAAAATACACCTTATGGTATACTATATTGAAAAAGATAGATGAAAGTTTTCAGTAACATAAAAAAATCCACAGGAGCCAAAAATATTAAAAGAAAAGAAGTTTTGAAAGTGAAAACAATGGCACACAGCAAATGGGAACAGTTTCTGAACTTTTACATTATTCTTTTATAATATTTACATTAAGTATTACACAGCAGGGTATTTCAGACATTAAGGTATATCAGAGGGACAATTGGAATATTTGTAGTTAAGCAACACTAGTGACAGAATACCTAAGAACTGAGATTTGCAAACTTTGGATAAACAAAATATTGCAGTAGTTTTATTTACGGTATTTGAAAATGTTAATCATTATTAATGTGAGTTATAGCAGAGGTGAAGAGTTATATAAATTACGCAAATATTTCTTTGTTCTGGTCACAATATTAAATACCATTCAAAACTCTTCACCCAGAAAAACAGAGAAATTAAACAAATCTTTTTTTTTAAACTACAGCTGTACATGGTTTAATGTTTAATTATCTTAAGAGACTATTATAAAAATAAATATAGAAAAATACATATATAAATATATATATTGTATACAATAACATATATATAAGGTATACGATATACTATATACTATATACTATAGGCTGTATGCTATATACTATATACAATATACTATATACTATATAATATATATACATAAACATCATACATATACATATACATCATATACATCATCCTTCTTTAACCAGCCGCTCTCCTGTTCCGTGAGTCTAAACTCCTAGCCTGCAAAAGGAAGATGTAAATGCTTACCCTGCTGGAGTGCTCCAGGAGTGCAACAATGTTGGCTTCTATTTGGGCCTTTCGTTCCAATTCCTGATTCTTCACATCTTCAAAAGTCTCAAGAAAATCTAGAGATCAACAAACACAAAAAAGAAGGCCTTAGTTGCATGTTGAAACAATGTGGTTTTCAGTCAAAACTTTGTAGTAAATTGATAAGCTGTACAGTTTCAGATTACTTTAAGTGTTTATTTAAAAGCCAGACAGTAGAGACCTTGACATTTGTCAGCTTGTGGGCTGGAATGAAAAGGAGACGAATTCTTCTAGTGAGACACACTGGACATGAGGCCACCGCCTTCTTGTACAATGTTTAGGTGAGGATTGCCACCCAAGAAATGCTCATCCCAGCAGTTGTTGGTCTTTATTTTTCTGAAAGCTTTCAACATGGGCTACTAAACAAAGGAAACAAGTAATTTTACTATCTCTAATGGCCTGGACTAAATGCCAAACACTGCTAAGGACTTGAGACCTGGTATCACCTCTTTCCTTCAGTGTAGCGTCCCTTAGCTACATGCCTAATTTATGTTCATTAAGTAATTGTCCAACTGAATCTGACAACACGGTTGTAATGGTGGTAGGCACTGTGTTCTAGGCATACCACATTGTATTTCTGGTGACAAAGATACTGGAAAAAAAACGGTGCTGAACACCTTTTGGACTTCTAACACGAAAGTCAGTAGTCCAGCAAGATGTCGCTCAGAGCTCTAAGTTACAATCATTTCTTTCCTGCTGGGTCTCCTCCTCAAACATGGCTTATACACAGAGGAGCACTCAGGAACCACAACAGTATGCACACTTTCTAGCTGCATGAAAAACTGGAGAAGTCCTTGTTTGAGCAAGAAGGATTTGACAATCATAGAAAAGCATTTTCACACATTTATAAATATGAAACAATAAAACTAACATACAGAACACCCACAGATGATGTATGTAATTCTATAAAACTGAGCCTGCAACAGTGAAATTAGGACCTCAGAATAGCAGCTATATGATTTGACTAGTGTTTTTCTCCTTTGGCATTCTGGGCTTTTTATGTATTTTTTGTTCCAAACCTTTGAACTTATTTAGAAACATTAAGCAAGGTCCATATTTACATCTCATCACATTGCTTTTTTGTAACCAACTTTTATTTATCAGCACACTTGTCTGGTTGACCTTGCTTCACCTGAGCGTTAGGTATTTCACGGATTCATAAAAACTCATGAATGTAAGAGACCACAAGAGCTCATCTAATTAATTCACTTGCTCCAGGACAAAACCAGCTGTATGTCAGTAATTCAGACATTTGTCGGTACTCTTCTCACATAGATACTCTACAATTCTCCTGGACAATCTATTCCAATGCTTGGTAAATTTTATTGTTAGGAAGTTTTTACTAATATCCAGTCTGAAATCTTTATGCAGCTAGTGGTATATTACTCCTTTTCTATCCTCCACACATATACAGAAATAAAGTATTCAGTTATTATTTGAAATAGCCTTTTTAAACATTTGACAATTGGCACAAATTTTCTAAAATAAAAGACTCATCCTTTCATATTTCCTTGCAGGTCTTGCTTTCTGCATCCTCCCATCAGTTTTCTTCAGGACTAACAGCACCTTTCTCTTTGTGCAGACTTCAGACAATACTCTATCTGAAGCATTCAATGCACATGGAAAAAGATTACTTCAGATGTCTGACAAATTACACTCCTTTGTATACCTACTCCTGTGGTATTTTCCATGTTAGTCTGATACTGCTCAGCCATGTTCACTTTATCTTTCTCTCTTTCTCACTCTAACTCTGAGCCACACCACAGAGTTGTACCTAATGAACTGCTCCTTACTCTGCATTTTTGCTGTTGATTACCCTGTCCAAGTGTAGAAACTTACACTTAGTCAGTTTCAAGCTTTTTGTAATTAATTTCTAACATAATAGAAGTATACTAAATTTTAACCCTGTCCTCCAACATGATTTCAGCTTTTCTGATGGAGTATTTTCTGTGAAACTGTTCTTTAAGATGCTCTCTCCTGTCATCCAACTGATTAAGAAAAATACTTATAAATACTTTAAATAACCTGAGCATTGGGCACACTACAAAACTCTATGCAATACACCCTTTCGTTTTGGCATTGAATCTTCCACAATTAAAAATTTTTTAATTGAATGCACAATATAGGTTAATAGTGCCTAGCTTGCTTCTAAAAGCAAGAGAAGCAGAAGATGTACTGAAGTTAAAGTACACATAATCTGCTCCACCTTCCTTATTCTGCAGTATTTTTTCTGTCAAAAAAAGGAAAAAATATGTTTGCACTTGACAAATCAATTCTGGCATTATTCATACTCCTGTTCCTGTAACATTTACAAATTGTTTACTTGCTTAGTTTTAACAAATTATTTCTGGAAACTGTTACTAATCTGACAGGTCTGTATTTCCCTGTCCCCTCTTCTTCTACACAGGCATCATATTTGCTCTTTTCCCATCCTTAAGACATGTTCCCTGAAATTTCTCAGGTGCCCAGTCCCCCAAATCTCAAACTGGTCTGCAACTGTATCAATAACCTTTGATGAAGGACAGAAGCAGAACCAAAACCCAAAAGGTGAAGCCCTGCTGGCATCACCTGTATTAATACTGAAAATCCAGATCAGGTGAACTTTTGTCTTTTTGCTTCTCAGGAAATCTGGTAATTTCAAAACACAGAAACTTGCTAAATTTGGTCTTATTCATCCTCTCATATTGTCAGCTGAGACCATTCTTTCAGTATCGTGCTAGCTCTAAGCCATATAAGTGCATTTTTAAAGAACATTTAAAAAAAGGTATTATATCTCTGAATCTCCATGACATGTTTACTGACCATTTTCCATTTTGCTGAGTAACAGACCAATTTTTTTGTAAGCTGTTTCCTAGGTATACTTAAACCCAGGTGCTCTCATCCTCTGTTAGTTGCTACTAAAATATCTACAACATTAAACCTTTTAATATGTAACAAAGCTTTAGCAGCATTCACTTAAGTAAATAGATATGAGAAGCCTTAATTTAAAAGAATTAAAATATTATCTACAGTCATGACTTTGGAGTTCTGCTTTTAATAATTTAATCAATTAATTTCAGCCTTGCTTTCATAAAATAAAGCTGTGTTCCTAAGACCTTAAATGGTTGATAAAAAGCCTTGCAAGATACTCCAAACATTTGTGACAGCCCTGTAAAATACCAATTATCTTGTCGACAGAACTTTATGCAAAGGTCAGCACATCAGGTCTTTGAAGCTATAAATTAACTGTGTTTTAACAATGTATCAAAACCTGTATTTTAGTGAAATTAGGCCTAATTAAATAATATTAGAAAACTTACTGTCCATGCTTTCTTCTCTCTTCTTCAACTCCTTGTATTTCCAATTTTCTTCTCCTACAAGAGATGTAACACTGATTTAATGTTATACTGTATCAGGCCTGGATTCCTTTAGGTAGGCGAAATGTTTGTTTTAAAAATAAAATTTCTACATGCCTTGGAACTACAGAACTCATCCTACTTCATTTCATGTAGTCAGTTCAACTGACTGTTGAACACACTTTTACATTAAAAAAAAAAAGACAGTTTAATAAATCAGCCTCAATGCAATTTTTACAACCTGTTAGGGGCTACAATTGCTAATAAATAGCAATGGGATAAATACTTGGTTTGGACAAAGGAAGTTCATAAGGTTTTTCCAAAGTCAAGTGAATTTCAATAGAGAACAAATGCTTCAGTGTATTTGGGCACCATGATTAGTTAAAACTTTCTGCAGCCCTGGTTAATACATGAGCCATTTCAACTGCCCCTTCACCTATTAGAATGGACTTTCATAAGAATATGCAGCTTGCAAGAAACTGTGATACCCTCAGGGAAATAAACAGAAAAACTATATAAGCAAGGATCTAGGAAAATAAAATGCACAGAAAGTGTTCTACAATTGAGTCTGAAAGAACATTTCCATACACCTTTGATAGAGTGGTATTAGAAGTAAGCAATAACATCTATATTTACTCTATCATTAAATTCAACTACTGATTATAAATTGCTCACAATTTATATGTATTGATAAAGTGGGACACCTGATATATTTGTCACAAGAAGACAAGACAATTCAACTCCTAGAAATAATTCTGTTTCAAACATCTAAATTTTTAATTGTGTCTTTTTTATTTTTAACATAATCTTGCAATTTTAAAGAATACAAAGTAAAAGAATCAAATATGCACAGATCTAACTGAGCAAGTAAATTTCTCCAGATCTTTTTACTTGCACACCTCCATGCTTTCCTTTTTATCTAGTATATACAAACAATAAGAACACCTGAGGGGCCCTAAGGGACTTTGATTATGCTTCAGCTTCCTCGCAGCTGTGGCTTTGTGCCTTGCTGGACTCTCTCCTTCACTTTGCAAGGTAAGGCGCCAACAGTTAATAACTCTGTTCTGCTCTTAAAATTTCTAGTAATAGTGAGCCATGAAACAGAGTTACATGCTCTATCAAGTGTTCCAAGAAAAAAATAGTTGAAGACGACAACTTCGAGATACCTTTACAGTAAATTTTCTTTCAAATGTGCAATTAATAGACCAATATCTTAACCTCTCCTGCAATTTATGAAGGGTTAAGTCTGTTCCATTACGAGTTAATGTTGACTTTGACTAATCATTAAAGTCAACTGCTACTATACAGAACATGTTATAAGCGGGCGAATTTTTTCACTTATTTAGATTTTCTCAGACAAAAACTAAAAAAGTTATTTCAATATGGTCTGTTTAATTTTTTCCTGCTCAAAAATGTTTTAAATACTGAAATATTTATCCTGAAACATTAAAAAATCCCTAATTAAATTTTTTTCTACAGGTTATTTCACCTTATAATTATGTAAAAAACTTCAGAAGCTGAAGTTTTGGGAATGTTATTGTTTAAACAATAATGTTTAAATACTGCTCCAGAAGTAAAGTGACTGGGGGGGGAGAAAGAACAGGAATTGCAAGGACACACCAAAATGCTGATTTAGAGCATTCAGCAGTATGAATGGCCCTCTGTGACTCTCTCTCCATTCACTAGAGAAGGCAGCATTGGGAGTTTACATTTCTGTGTCTTAAAGCTAATCTTTATGAATATTTTAATTCCCTGTGTTACACCAACAGGTGTAATTCCCTCTACATTATACCACAAAGTAACTTGATTCTGAATATTCTGACTGCTCCTGATATGCTGAAAGAGAGCATGTGCTTTCTTCTACATATGCTTCAAACTCTCTTCTTCAACAGATTTCCTTTTTCTAAAACAGTAAAAGATACAGTCCAGCAACGAATGATTGTGTGAATTATAAAATGTGAAAAGCAACTCCTTACCTTCTGCATTTCTCCAAAGTTAAAATAAGAAACGGTTGTAAGCCAAACAAAAAGAAAAATTAAAGAACAATAAAGTTTGCAATGATATTATCTGGAAACACAAAAGCCAATAAAGCAGTCTTAATAAATGATTTGCACAAAAATAATGAAGGATCTGTAGAAATATTAAATATTTTATCATGTAAAAGATGATAAACAGCTGCGCAAAACATTTGTTTAGAGGTAGATTTATAGATATTTATTCACCTGGAAGAAACTTACAACTAGATTTTACACTGATTGCCCAAGAAAAGGCATAAAGTAAGAAGAACATCAATACATTAATCCTATATAAATTAAATACTTTGTTATAAAGATTTTCAGAATGCAGGCATATATGTATGTAATTCCTATCTCAACAAAATTTCTTATAATCAAATGAAGGTTTTCAATTGGATGAATCACCATTTTACACAGAAACTTTTACAATTATTAAGTGCCTGTGCTCAAACTAAAGTTAATTCCTCCAGAACTGTAACTTCCAGTGATAGGACTAATTCCAACCTAATCTAGCCCAAACACCAGCAGCATGTGTTTGCTGGAGGTCAGTTTAAGCTAAGGCCATTATTGGGCAGCTCCAAACTTTTCTTGCAATGATCAACACAAGAAGTTTCAAAGACAGATAAAAATAATACTGAATTCTGTCTGCTTTACTCATTAAACATTCTCAATTCCACTTTCACTGACAGTGTAACAGACCATGTAAAAGGTAAAATTAATAAAAGCATTTCTAAATATGAGCTTGTTCTGCAGTGTTTCCAGTAAGATAAATTCTATTCCTCAAGCAATACTAAAAATAAAATTGGATGGAAAACTAGACAGCTGTATTATTATTCTAAACAGTAATTCTCAGTATGAAGTTGTTGAATGTTCCACTAAAGGTGGGTACTCCCCATTTCTTATGTCTGAAAAGACCATACCAAACTTCTGCTGCTGATAAGTACTTTACACTTGCATAAGCCTAAAAGTTTTAAGCATCTAAGAGGTATATAAGTTTGTCATAGAACAAACAGATGCAGCTCTGCATAGTCTGCTACAACTCTAGTCGTATTACCTCGATGATTCTCCAGATCCATATCAAGTCGTTGAATGACCTTTCTAAAATGGTCTGTTTTTTCTTTTACTTCAGCCAGTCTGACAAATAGATAATGGAAGTCAAGGTTAAAACTGTGTTGTAAAATACTTTATTTTAGACAGAATTGCAGAAAGAAGTCAAGAATATAACCAGAAAATCGAATTGTATCAAAACCAAAAGAATATCTGGACAACTCTTGTTATTTTAAAAAGTGTACGTAAATCATCTATCACTTTAGATCCTCTGTCTATTAAACAGATCTATTGTTGCTCCTTCTAATTAAAAAACATTTTTTGAGTCATCAGTAGTTCTTAATTTACTCAACTAGGCCCTCTGCTGGTTGCTAGTCAGCTCTGTAGAGGTACAACATAATTGTTAAACTGCAACAAATAACTGTATTCCTTAAAAATTACTTATGTGTTCACCAAAATCCACTAAGAAATTTCCAAATAAAACACTGTGCTACATGTGAAATGAAAGTGTGAAATGAAATTACCTTTAACACACTCCTATGTAAAATCTCAAATATAATTCTTTGTTATTGTATCTATTAAAAATTCTGATAAGCAACTTATTATCCAATTAAAATGCATTAAAAATTAACAATAATTATAGTTGGGAATATTGCTTGAAAGAATTTAAAATTTTTTCTAGGATATTTCATTAATTCTCTCAATTTTTCTTTAAAGAAAGAGAAATCAAAAGGCTCAAAATTCAAAAATACTGTACTGTTTTATCTACCCCTCAATACATTACTATCTGTTATAAAATGCACTTGACTTTCTGGCAAATCTTCAGAAAGGCCCAGTACCCAAAAACCAAGAAGCAATGCCCTTCTACTCTTTAGAATGGAACTTTCTGCAAGCAACTTTGTAACTCTTACAGTTTTAAGAACACATAAACAAACTTCAAAATGTAAATGCAGTGTAATGCAGGTACAAATTCACAGCTGTCCCAGAGGAGCAGCTCTTACAAATCAGTATCTTCTTCAGCCTCAAACAAGTTTGTGTCAGTGCTATTACGAACTTAATATTCTCAAGGCGTGTTCATAAGGCATGGAAGTATCTTATTACACAGATCTAAACGTCCTATCACTATAAAACTTTTTTACCTGGAACAGAAGAGCATATTCTATTCCCTGTGGAACACTAGTACAGGTTTGAAAATGTGGTGATGTTCTAAAAGTCTACAGAAATACCTGATGGAACACAACAATGTGTCTTTTAAGGTGTATATGTAACTTATAGCAACAGTATAATGGGGTTACTCACTGTCTTTCCATGCTTGCAATTTTCTGGCTATCGTCTTTAACCTATAAAAAAGTTTAACAACTTTAACATATGAAATTAAATCTACAAATGAAAAAAGGAAAATTTTGTAAAAATCTGAATTCAAAATACAGGGAATAGAAACTTAGCATCTGAAATCACAAATTTGCTGTGACATTGTCCAACAAAAAGTGATATAAGTGTTACATCTTCCAAATGTTTAAAAATCACACTTTTAAAAATCAAAACCACTTACCATTGGTCATTCAGACCAATAATCCATAAAGTATAAATGAATAGTTACAGCATAGGCCATTGTAAACTGACCCAATTGCTCCTGGACTAGTATGCCTGTTCAGTACCCCACAAGGATACTCTGTGAAGTTAGGTTACAAGAGGTGTTCAACTGGATCAGTTTTCCCAACAAACATGTCTCATGACTTGGAACAAGTCAACCAGCTGAAAAGCTGACTGTGCAGATTTTGTTTTAGTGAAATTACAGAGTATCTTGGGTTAGAAGGGACTTCAAAAATCATCTGTTTCCTGCTCACCCTCCCCCGACTCCCCAGCCCTGTCATGGGCAGGGATGCCACCCACTAGGTCGGAGGGCTGCGTCCAACTGGCCTTGAACACTTCCAGGGATGGGGCATCCACATGTTCCAGTGTCTCACCAACCTCACAGTAAAGAATTTCTTCCTAACATCTAATCTAAATATCTCATGTATTAGTTCAAAACAGTTTCCCTCTGTCCTATCATTTTCTGCCTGTGTAAAAAAGTCACTCGCCCTCTTTTTTATAAGCCCTCTTTAGGTACTGGATATTGCTATAAGGTCTCTCCAGAGATTTCTATTCTCCAGGCTGAACAGCTCCAACTCTCTCACCCTGTCTTCACAGAAGAGGTGTTCCAGCCCTGGGACTATCTTCACAGCCCTCCTCTGAACCCGCTCCAACAGGTCTCCAGGTTTTAGCTGAACCTGAAATATCCCACCCTTCCAATTCATTAACTGTTCTTAATATCAGATTAGTCGAGCTGCCTAGAGCACAAATAAAGGCAAGGTTCAAACTCAGGTATTTTCAAATATTATCACCCCTAATAATACTAACTTGGAGAATCTTTCACATAGAAACATTTTCTGTTCTTGCCTGCTTTAGTAATCTCTCTCTTTCCTCCTGTGGAGATTCCATGTTCTTATCCTCAGCAATCATTTGATCTCGACGCTCCTTGAGCTCATGGAGCTTTTCATACAACTGCACAGCTTCCTGTTTCACTCCAGAGTGTGCTATTTCCTGTTGGGAAAAGCAAACACCTACTAGCTATTTTCAGACGGCAAAAGAAGAGCATTGTGGCAATTACGCTTTAGTTAAGCAACACTTACCTTGCAGTACACTGCAAGTGAAGCTTATTTCTTACAAAAAGCACAGAGACAGTATAAAAAGTAAAATTTATAATCCATACTGTCAATATTGCATTCTCTGGAATAGAATATCCCAATCAGTTACTTCTTGATTTATGAGTTCTTCCTTGGGCCAATTTTCTGAGTAGATTTACTACTTCACAATTTCTAGGGGATTCCAAACTATATACAATATTCAAAAGGACCAAAAAATGTCTAGTAGTATATGAAAATTATACTTTCTGACTGTATGTTTCAGCTTGTAAATCCTTTTATCCATGAGAGACACAATGTAAGAAAATTGTCCTCAATAAGACATTTTTACTCAAAACTGGTTAGAAAATATTGGTGGAAACCAGAGAGGCAAATTTGCCTTCTTATACTAGAACATGATCTTACAGTATCAGAAAATTTAAGGAAAAGAAATTATAGGTATTTTTTTCTACTGTATTATTCTTTACACTAGAGTTCAGGGAAGGTTAGTACAGAGGCCACTTGTTATCATACATACAGCTCTTAGACTCTCCTCCTTTACATTTAGTGCATCCAATTCCTGCTGTTGAGCAACCAATTCCTAAAGAGGAAGCAAAATGCAAAATTCAGATGAAAATTACTACTTGATTACTTTCTTGCTCTACATCTTAGTATGTATAAAATGCTGTAAACCATCCCATTGCTGCTCTTAAAAATTTAAAAGGTAAGACTGTGTCCAGCTCCTTCACATAATTCAGATGTAATAAACACTTACTTCCAGCATCCAACTTTTCCATTACTCTTATCATTGTTATCTGCAGTTGGGCTACTACCAAAAAAATGTTCACCCTTTTTCTACTATTTTTTTCTTAAAATCAGTACCACTTGTGGGAATTATTATGTGTACTTCAGAAGTTTAGAGTAAAATTTTAAAATCAGAACGAGCCATGACAGTTTCTTCATAGTCCAGAAGGAGACAGATAAGCCCTGACTACAGATTCAGCTCATCATAAAACAAATGAGGAACACTGATGTCATCTCTGTAGAGACTGTACAGAGAAACTTTAAAGACTGTAATGGCCTGAACTAGATCATCCTAGAGAGCCTAGAAATGTTACTCCTGTTGTTAACATTAGGATTAGTGAAGTAACAAACATTTTATAAAGCCCAGTTCATTTTTTCTGATACTTTCAGACATACAGTAATAACAATAGGAAAAACCTAGTCAGGTTCACCTCTGTCCAGAAGAAAACCTACTACTCAAATGCACTAAAAAATTGCTGGGGTTATTTTTCCTTTTTGCTTGATTTTTTACACATGATGAAACATCTAAGTATTGCAGTGGCTTTTAAAATCTGCATGTCAATCCCCAAAATCAAATGGAAAATTGTGAATATTATTTCTTCTTAAAGTATGAAATCCAAAAAGACAAAGTATTTGGTCTTAGTCAATTGCTCTATTTTCAGGCACTTCTACAATAGATTAAGATAACAGCAAGCTTTTTTATTGTATTACTCTGTTGTCAAGCTCTTTAGTACTAAAATTTTATCTAAACCCCATGAAGCCAGTTCAAGAAATATTTTACGCAAGCATAATGAAACAAGCAAACCTGGGAGAGTTTTTCATTAGCAGCTTTCATCTCCATATATTTAGCTTGATTTTCCTGTGACATGTCTTTCATTATGTCATCTGCTACAACCTTTTCATGCTCGATATCTTCTTCTACAGCTTGAATTAACTTTTCTGTGCTGTAAAAATAGAATGTTTTTGTAACTTTTACTAATTGAAGTTTATTGTAAGCACTCATTTCGAACTTCAGTATTCCTTCAGCCTCATTGAAATGCTCCTGTAACATAAAAAGCCCAGACTCTACAAACAGGAGTTACCAACTTGTACCTCATCTTCCTGGAGCTGGATTAGCTATACAAAATTCACAACATGAAGAGAAGATGAAGAATTCTCTCCCTTTTCAACATCCATACCGTGTTTTCCAGCATTCCAGTGTTCATCTCCATTGACCTCAACATTAGCAAGAAGTATAGAACTCCCTCTCAGTTGCTCCTTATCAGTGAACTTTTGCAGTAACAACAGGCAGTTTGAAGAAAAGAAGCTGGTATGCAATTTGTGAATGCACATTAAGGAAATATATTACACAGACATTAGGACTTGGCAGTACCAGATCATGATGCTGAAAAGATTACTTTTTTTTTCGCAAAGAATTGTTGATTTCTTTAGAATGGAGAGTGGATTCAGAGGTCTAAGCAGTGTAAAGTTTTATAACCATTCAATAACTAAGAAACTAGGCATTTTTTACATTCTTGATTCAGGACTTTAATCTTATTAGGAAATCAATAGGCTGCAAATACAAAAAGTTTACCATTCCAGCTATAGTGAGCCACAAGCAACAGTCTTAGCAGATTTAAAGAACGCATAAAGAACTGTTCTCACTGCTTCATGGTAAATCTAGTAATTTCTATGAAATTACCAAACACTAGAGAGTCAATTTGAGAACAGAGTTAAAGGAAATTAAGAAAACCTCCTGAGACCCTGAAGAGTATAACTTAATTCCTTTCATTGTTCATGGAAGATTGCTTAAATGGTTTGCTTGCTTCCAGAGTGATTTCTCCTGTTAAGAACAACAAAATCAGCTGAATACCTTCCTTCAGGATTTGTTTTCTTCTCTTTTCATTAACTTTTCCTGAGGTGTAAGATGAAAAGTTGTAAATTGTGTAACTGACACAACTGGATCAAAGACTGCAGATAAGGATGCCCTCAGGTTTAAGAGATGATGCAAAATAGTGGAACTGCACAATGATAATCTCAGAGTTAGGGAATAATGAAAATATTGTAAAAGCAGAGTAGAGTTGACATTGGAATTGACTTCTGAAGGTTATGTGATCCAACCAGTGCACTACACAAAGCACGGTCACCTAGAGCAGTGAGTTGTCAGTGTTTTTTTCAGTATCTTGAAGGATGGAGACCTCACAACCTATTTAGTCAATGGTTTGATGTTTGTTCACTCTTACAGAAAGAGGAGATTTTTCTGATGTTTAAACGGAGTTTCCTGTTCTCCAATATGTAGCCGTCATCTTTTGTCCTGCCCTTAGGCATCACTAAGAGCAGTTCCATTTTCTTAACCCCTCCCCATCAGGTATTTACTTTGATAAAATACCCACTAGGCCTTCTTTTCTAGAGATTAAATAATGCTAGTTCCCTCAGCTTTTCCCCATGGTTTTCACCACTTACAAGGAATTTTCAGAAGAGCTTCAAAAATTTAACCACTTCCAACCAGCTTCCAAGAAAGGCCTATAATCTCCAGGAAACTGAGGCTATTATGCAGAAATTCTGTCAGGCTAGCAGGCCATAGTGTAAAGATGTTTTGGACCTGATGATGATGAAACAAATCAAAGTGATGATCTCCCACTTAGTATAGCAAATTTGGAGTGCACTGGGACTGCACAAGAAATACTGGATGGCTGTAACATAACATTAAATTTAACACCCCCTTGAGAGTAAAATTGATTTATTCAGACCCAGTCCAAAGAATGAGGCCCTCAATGCAAGTACACCAGTTTATAAATGGTCAATTATGTTACATGTGGTAGTGGAGAGGTGCTATTTTTTAAGCTACAAGAGTAGTTTGATCCAAGACCTTAAGAAAGTCATGGAACTAGGAATTGTCAGGGAGCTTTCATGTTACTTTATTGAATGCTCCTTATGCCTAAATCTGGGCCAATAAAAGCTGTTGCAAGGTCTCAGCAGTGATAGGGTCACTCAAATCAAGTCCAACTGAAGACATCGAAGAAAGAAGATAGAGAAAGTGCAGTAAAATGCTAACGGTGCAAATTTGCAGAAGAGACCACCACGCTAGATGTAGCTCTCCTGGAGAGACTGCAGTAACATGTATAGCAATACCACTCTGGAGGGTAGTGGTGTCTCCAAGTTCTCTATGGGATCGCTCTCATCTATGCCTGAGATTGAAAGTGTGCATAGCAGGATAAGGAAAGAAACACACTTTTCCAGCCCCATCTATTTAAAGTGTTCGTGGACACATTACAGAGTAGCCTCTTTACATGAGGCAACTCTTCTTAGATGATATGGACTGCTGGCTAAATACCTCAAGATGATCCAGCATATCCTTGAGACTAGAAATGTCTGCCTTAGCTGCCATCAGAACTCATTACCACAAGTAATTTGAACCCTATGGATGAAGCTGAATCAGGGATGAAACTTGGAAAAACTGTAGAGTGTTTTGAGATATTAAGCAAAAACGAAGTGCCAATAACAATAAAGACATACTGAAGTAAACGATTTCTACAGCCACATATTTGAGACGATTGGAGACAGAAAGTAAATTAACTGTGCTGTAGTTTGGTGGTGTGCATTGGACAGAATGAGCACTAATGCAAATAAAAATTTATTGGACACAGCATTTGCATATCAATATAATCCCTTTTTTTAGCAGGTATATAGACATTCTCTCAGTCTAGAGCAAGTACAATTTGTCTTTAGAACTTCTTCCTGACATACAACCCTTATTACAGACATAGTGCATCTAATTCTTTGTAAATAATGAGCTTTATGTATCACCCTTGTAGCTCCTCTGATGATGATGTTTCCAAAACACATGCATTAACAGAGTTAACCAGCTACTAGAAAGCTTTGTTTTGGTATGCAAATACCCTGACATTTTCTTCATTTGACGAATGATCAAATAAAAAATGCAGGTCTTTTTCTGTCTCCAGAATTTCTTTAATTGATTATAATTCAACTTGTTTGTAAATTACCTGTGGCATTTAAACTCACTGCTTCCTCTAGGATCTGGAACTTGACACTTCAGCACACTACAATTAGACTTTCCTATTGGCTGCTGATCCAATTAAATCCAAGATGATTATAAGAAGTTGCTCAACTTAGTCAATCTTTTGCCAAGGATTTTCTAGGTTTATTATTTTTTTACACTGCCTGGTTATTCATCAGGTACAAAGGTTGAAGAAAAACAAAGTGCTGTTTCACCATGTTATTTCTTGTCAGCACACTGAAAAATCTACACATGTGTACATATGCTACTTCTAAGAAGCAACAGAAAGGTAAGACACTCGGCATGTCTAATTCAAAATGCAGGCAAAGATTTATTAGTGTAAATTTATTTCTAGACTGGAAGCAGATACATCTCAAGGTATATTAAAACCTCAGGAATTATTATGAACCTTGGACATGCTGAGTTATTAAGTAAATTCTACTTCATTAGAAAGCTGGGGAACAGACTCTGAAAGGCAGACTCATTACGTAAACTCAGTTACCTCCCTAGAAAAATAATAATCATTACATTATTATTAAATTCTATAATTTTTAAATTTCTCAGATGAATTTTTAAATTTTTAAGAAGGCACTTCTAGTTACAGGAAAATATCAAGGTACCACCAACATATTGCCAATATATTGCCAGGCTGGGTTTCTTTCCGAAGCAATTAGTTCAAATAGCAGTTCTTAAAGTCTGGTTCTAGTAAAATGCTAAACTGCAACTAAAATTACAGATGCTTTCCTGTTCTTCTATTGATTATACAGGTTCACACACACAAAAAGCAGGCAGTCACATCTGTAAGAAACTAAAGTAAAAGCTAGGAACTACGTTTTTGACTTAGACATATGTACACCTTATACTTTCAGTTTGGTTGTTATTAACTTATAGAATAACATTAAAACCAATATTTAATATATTTTCCCCATTCTATTTAAGCTAGTTCTTGTCTTGTAATCTGCAAACTACAATACTATTAATCTGTATTTCTAAATTGCCAGGTTAAGACCTGTTCTGCTTCTGAACATCTAGGAAGCTGTATCTTTAAAGCCAAATATACTGCAAGATCCAGATGTTAAAGTATTTTGAGAGCTCTCAAAGTGCATCACGTTTTCCACTTACGATACACAAACTGGCTCCAAAAATGTGCAGGCCACCAGTACCACCACTGACAAGTGCAACACCTAACACAGAACATAATTTCACTGGGGCTGCTGCTACTAGCACCCCTTGTCCCTGCCACAGTTAATGAATAAATGGCAAAAGGTTTATGAACTCTTTTTGTATCAATGTAAGTTTCTGACAGAAGCAGAAATACACAATAGATCAGAGAAGAATAAATGGCATTTATCTTCCTCTTCATTCCAAGAAGTTATGAAATTTACAGGCTGATTCAGTTAGGTGAATGAGGTCAATCTTACAACATGCAAATACATAGAAGTTATCAAACAGATTTGACTAGCTTGTTCTATGACCTCATTTATTTCATTCTGATCAGCAAAGGCCTCCTGGAACTCATTTCAAGGATCGGTGGAGTTTGTTTTAAATCTGACTGGCTGCCTATATTTAGCATTGTTCGTGCAAACTTCCTTATGTAATTTCCTCCACTCTATTCTTTTAAATTCAGTGAATGCTCTGTACAGTTCACTTTAAACAAGTATCTTATGCTTGACCTTTTGGGTTTCTTTCACTCTGGAAGACAGAAATCTAGCAAGGAGATACTAAGATTCACTTAGCCTGCTATCTTTTCAGATGCTTAAGAAAAACTGAAAAAATTAAAGGTTTATTAGCTTTTACATAACATTTTCATTCAAGTGTGGCATAAACAGGGACTGATTTAACATCTCATAGACATGGTTTAACATTTCTGCTCAAAATGAGTAGATACCGCAAATAGTGCCTGATCCAAAGGCACTGACTGAGTGACCCTTTCTTTGAGAGATGTTAATGTCACAGTGAATACCATTCGTAGGATCTTTACTGACTTTAAAAAAATAAGGCTCAAATTTGTACAAAAACTCCATCACTAGAGATTGCACCAAGTTCACTTAGTTCCAAAGATCAGAACAACAACTGTACCTTCATAACACAGAAGACCATGTTTACGTCATATACTAGGTTATACTATGGACAATAAAGAGATCAAAAGATCAATCTTCTAATTAAAAATTCACAGAAACTGCTTAGTAACTTATACAGGAACATGAAAGAAATATGACTGGACAAGTCAACAATTGTCTAATACAGTATTCTGACTTTGTCAGAGGTAACAAAAGAAATCATATAGGGAGAACATGCAAGCGTCACTACTTTCTGCAGTTCACTCCAATCATAGTCTTCCAGTATCCATAACAGTTTTAACATGGATATTAATGAGTACAGCCCTGTCTATTTGTTTCATAAGTTTATACTACGTTTGTCTATTAACTTGTCTAACCAATCCCTTTTCTATTTGCTGATACAGTCTGCACAATGGATTTTAGGTTTGGTTCAATGAAGTGAAAGCTGAATCCTGATAACCCCTGTTTTTCCACTTAATATTACATTTCAAAGTATTTATGTAGAATGAAGTTTAGTAAACGATCATTGAAATAACCGTATCTATTAATTTGTTAAACCATCACTACAGAAGACACTGGTATGCTGGTCTTGGTATGCAAAAGTGTTGTTTTCTACTAGGCTTCAAACATGAAACTCTATTGGCTTGTGATCTGGGCTGGAACACTGTTTTTGAATCTAGTCACTGCTGACTGCAACATTACTTCCCAAAATGTAAGTTTTACATTGATCTGAATTACCCTCATTTTTGAAAGATATACTTGAACCAGAAAGCATTTTAAAAACTGTTTCATAAACATGGAAGTCCTGAAGAAAGAAATACAAAAATGGAAGTAAGAAGTGGTTTTCTGTGCAATGACAATTAGCTGATGACAGTCATTGTGAGTGAGTAACACTGAAACGTATTTGACATGACTTTGTATCTCAGTCAGATTCTTCCACAGACAACAGGAGTCTTTACATATATAAATAAATGTACTCTTTTCAGAAAACAAAAATGTTTCAAGCTATTGAGAGCAAAACACTTAAATCTGAAAAGACTGCAGCTATGCTAAACTTCAATACAGAAAACCAAAATGAATTTAAGTACTGTAACAAATATGTAATATATGTTTTGTTGAAGGTCCACTCTAAAGATGTTTTTCAAAACATAGATTTTTAAAATAAATACATTTTAGAAGGCATATTTGAATTAATTTGTAATCTTGAATAAAATTCCTCTATGATACCTTCTTTCCAGATTATGTAGGAAAGGAATCCATTTTTTAACCAAAAAATAATTATTTTGAAATATTAATTCAAAAATAGCATGCCAAACTGGTTGTATTTCAGATGATCATCACATAAAGACCCTTGCTCCTCAGCACAGAGCTCAGCACTAAGCACTCTGGAACATCAGGTCTCTAGACACTAGGAGGATTCATTCCACTGTATCACCAGACCATTTATTTGTATCTTAAATAACTACCAGTTAATTAAGATACAAATAAAACTTAATTAAGAGCAGTAGAACTTTTAAAGTGCCAGCATTAAAAAATACATGATAGTTTTCTTTTGCCTTTAACAGTCCTCACTGAAACACCTTCATCGTTAGACATTTCTACAGTATTCAATTTTTGTCATTCTCTTTTTTCCAACAGGTCACTTGTGAGGAGTCCGGAAAGAACCTCCTTAATATCCCCAAGAACCTTTTACAAAACATTACTAAATTAAGCCTCAAAACCAATAAAATCACTTTAAATGATCATGACAAAGAGATTCTTGGACGTTTTATTAACCTCACTGAACTTTACCTGAATGAAAACAACATTACTGTATTGTACAATTACAGCTTCTACAATCTGGAAAAACTCATAACTCTGGATATTAGCAACAACTGTATTAGCACAATTCATAAAGCAGCATTTGCAGGATTAAATGAACTCTCAGTGTTAAATCTATCCTATAACATGATTGCTCAGCTGGATTCAGACACATTTACTTCTCTAGAAAGCCTGATAGTTTTAAATCTACAGTGTAACTTTCTGAAATATTTTCATATAAAATCATCTTTTAAATTGATTAAAATTGTTTTAGCTGGAAACCCGTGGATCTGTTCCTGTGACCTCCTTGACTTACAGATATGGCTTAATGCCTCCAACGTGACATTGGGTAAGTTTTGGTAAGCGCAGCATTTCGTATTTGTTTACATCAAATAGCTTTACCACGTGTTTTTTTCTGATGTGGACAAAATCCATCATCAACTTATCCATATTATGTTGTAATACAATAACTATCCATGAGCTTTTTTTAGGTCAGAGTGCCACAAAATTAATAATATCTCACAGCCTTTTCACTGCTCACATTCACAGAAAATGAAAGCAACACTACATGTACATTCTCAAACACGGAAAAAATCTCAATCAAGATGGCAGCTATCCAACCAGCTGACTGCAAAATTGAAAAGACTTCCTTAGAAAACACTGTAACTTCCACTCCTGCTGTTAATCATAGAAGTAGTCCCCTAATAACAGCTCTGACTCCAAACAACATCACTGGAAACAATGGAACTCACGCAGGTAACAGACAGGTATTTCACTTTACTGCTTATGAGCTGTTTGATTTGCTGTTTCATGACTTTATACTGTTTTGCATTCCTAGTACACTGTGACTCTTCCACAAAAGCCAGGGCTACAGAACAAGCACACTTCCAGGTTCTGGTAGACAGTCACACACATTATGGTGAATGTTAAGAGCTACTGAGTAAGTGTTCAAAACAGATAAACCACACAATTCTCAAATGATACTAAAAATGATGATGAAATTTCAAAGCCTTAAAATTCAGAACATTGTCTGGATCTCTGCCTAAAAACTAGGGACCCAACTTTCAAAAAAAATTTGCTTTTTCCAAACTAACTGCTTTCTAGATGCAGTTGTCTTCCTAAAAGGTGATTGTGTGCACCTACAGATTTTACTCCTGTCCTGTGTTCAGTACACGGATGAGCACACTGCACATTCTTTGGAAATTTTACTGATAATCTCCTCACCTTTCTTCAGCTTTCAACGTTAATCTTACATGCAAGTTAACTCTTCAATCCCGAAATGCTTTACTTCTTTCTTCTGATAAAGCAGAAAACATATCTACAGATTTATGCACAAATTATACGCCACCACTGTGACATGTTTCTTTAGCTGTACCACCTTATAATCTATTTTAGGGCAGTGGCCAGCACACAAAAACAGCTTCTAAATAAAGATTATTGGCAACGACAATTTACTGAAATTTTTATTATAAAAGAAACACAATTGAGAGGATATGCCAAACAAAAGACACGATACTTTAGGGTTCAGACATCATGACCACATAAAAAGTAAAGCCTGGGAAAGAGATTTTGAAGCCAATTACTGATTATTTTTTTCCAAAGCCTAATCTTGGAATTTAACTTTTGGGAAGAAAAGATTGTATTTTATATTTACTTATTGTTTTTATCTTTTATATGTCCCCAGAATTTTATCTTTGAAATAGACATTGAAATAATTATTTTTTATAAATATGCAAGGTAGATTTATATTGCTAGGAAATATGAGATGCACAGACATTGTTAGTCTCTGTGATGTTACTGACTCCCTAACAACAGCAATAACATTCTATTCAAGCTCTGAAGACACTCAGTAATTCCCCTATCAATGTTTGCTCAGTGAGTTCTCAATTTAACTATGAAAAAACTCATACTAGAATTCTTGCTAGTATTCCTTACGAAGATTACTCTTCTTTTTTTCCTGTTTGTTTTAAAGAGTTACCACTCGTTGGCAAAAGTTGGACCTTCCTAGCGGGTGTCCTAGGGTTTGTCCTAAGCACTACACTCCTGATTCTTACTGCTGTAAAATGCCCGGCATGGTATCACTACTTTATCAGCTACCGTCATCGTCGTCTGGAAGAAAATGACTCAGAGATGTTTGAACAGGAGTTCTCAGCTGACATGAGTTCTTCTCCTTCAGTATCGGGTACAAGCAGTGAAGAACCCATTGTAATATTTGAGAAAGTTCATGCATGTGGAGATGAAGAAGATGGATTTATTGAGGATAAATACATAGATACTTATGTAAGTGAGGAGCGTTAATGTGTTAAACAATGGATGCTGAACTGATATTTCAAAAACCTAGTAAGTACACTTGTACTTCCATTTTACACTGTCCACGCACAATATAGAATGAAGTCATGCAGTCTAGCATTTCACTAAATCCATAACAAGATTTTGCTGCATCAATCATGAAGTCAAAAAATGGGGTCATGTGCATGCATTACTGGTACAACAAATACTTCAGAACATGCAAAAAATACCCATAATCCACTTTTTATAAAAATCTATTTGGCTATTTATGTTGGGGATCTTACTCTATATTGTTTAACATGAACAAGTCTTTACCAAGTCACAGGTGAAGTTGGCATAATCACTAATGTTTTCATTGTGAAGAGGTCTAGAGGAGAAAAATAATTTCTCTAAAATGTTGAAGCAGACCACAGGCAGTCTGGGGACTGGCTCCAAATCAATGGTGTAACAGCTCTACAGACTACTAGGCAAAACACACAATCAGAGAATGGAGTATTTGGGTATTTTTTGAACCAAAATTAGCAAAGCAAGAAAGACCAACTGCTGTATTCACAAAAATATGTATTTACAGTGCAACAATAAATTACCACTACTGCATTGCTACCAAACCAAGTATTTTCTCTTCAAATTTTCTTAACACTTAAAAATGCATTCGGGGTAGAACAGACATATTTGTGATGATGCCTTTGAATATTTCTAGGTTTTTCTTTTCATATATCTGTAACTTGCTGTAGTTCTGTGCTCCTTACTAAGTGCTAAAATCTTCTGTTCCCAGAACCTTTAGCCAAAACAAGGCTCTCTGAATACAGATTCAAGGACATGTTCGTGCCTTAGGGCTCGAAAATATGAAAACAACTGTGAGATGGGGGAAGCAAGCCTGGGGTAGTTAACATCATCATCTAAGGGTGCGATTGGAGAATTAAGAGCCAATATGCTAATGGAACAGAACTTATAAAAGGTGAAGGGCTCGTGATCGGGGGGGCCATTTTTGGGGGTCATCCCCGACGGGGCTTTGCTTGCCTGAATGTACCTTCGGGGCCTTTGCAGGCCTTGAATAAATTGTCTGCTTTTATACTCCTAATTTGTCTTGGCCTCTGTTTCAGGTAGCCTGCCTTTTAGGCATCAGTGAGTTGTTGAAAACTGCAGTATTATTGAAATTTGACATTATTAACTGGTAAATTGGTTGCTTCTGAGTGCTTATTGATACATAGAATCTCATTGTTGAGACTGCTTTCACTGGCAACAAGCAGGATCATACATCTTTCTCCTGTATCTCTTTTGTGCCTAAAGTAAATACCGCAGGAAGTCACCCTCTCAGCTTATCACGGCTTATGAATTCTTACTGCAAGCATCTCACTGTCCTCATCTTTCCCGGTACAAAACCCTACCTTACTAGACAGGAGAAGCTCTAGATCCCACTGATGCTTGCTTTCTTCGCTCTGTTACATGACAACAGAAGTCCCAAAACCTGACAGTAGATTGCCAAAAGACAGGAGTCCCCATTGCCACCAACTCTTCCTGGATGACATGGCAATTACCTTCACAGAAGTTACTGGAGTTTAATGCTAGGAACACCAGCTGCAACCTGGCACTAGGTATCATCTTGAAATTGTTCAGGTATCACTTGTGATATGCACTGCACTGTGAGGATAACAGGTAACACCTCAATTTTCCTAAGCTGAGTATTCCAATTTGAAAAACATATACTTAATGTACTTACGCTTGTCTTTCTGTGAAAATTTTATCCATATGCTGAGCATCTCGGTCATTCTGAACCTTCAACTTAAAAAAAAAAAACAACAACTGAAATACAACCAAGCTCATAATAAATCATGGAAACATTTTGATAGGCAAAGACCTCTAAGATCATCAACTCCAGCCCTTAACTCAGTATTGCCAAGTCCACCATTAAACCACATCCCTAAATGCAACATGTACATATCTTTTAAATACTTCCAGAGAAATTGACTCACTTTGACTACTATCACTGTGGGTTTTATTCCTGAAAAACTTACTAAAATACTGTTTAAACCTATAGACAGGAAGAAAAGCATTCTTCTCTTTCTGACACTGACATTGTATCATTATTCCTCAATCAAACGCAGGGGGAAAAAAAGTTTTGACCAAGAAATATTGAGGTAATTTTTCAAGTTACCAAAACAACCCATCCTGAAACTAGTTTTTTTTGCTTATGGACAAATTGATCATAAGAAATATAACATGCATAATGCCATTCATGCCTCAACACTTAGAGGAACACTCCATCTGCGTTATAAAATAAAGAAGGAAAGCAAAGGAAGAACAAAACTCTTTGATTTTGTAGTGGCTATGTCAGACACGCATTTAGTATTTTTTACACCGGAGACACTTAAAAGGCTGAAGACAAAGGAGAACATAATGTCCAGAAGACGAGGCAGCTTTACAAGGCAGTGCAGTCTACTTAAATTTGCCTCTCCTAATGTTCTCTGTTCCCAAGAAATGAAAAAGATATTTTAACACTCATAATTTGGGTTGGGATAACAGCCTTCCCAAATTTAAATCATAGCAAACTATCTGGCTATTAATGCAACACTTCAAGCAAGTGTTTTACTGCTAACATGTTGACAACATTATGAATAATTTAACTGTAAAAAAATGGCTAAGTTTCAAGTCAGTACCCCGCTTTTTTAGATATGTCAGACATTCAAAGCACCAAAAACATAACAAACCATTTCACTGTTAAAGCACAGCAAATATCCTAATTCTTACCATATTGTAATCACGGATCACTTCCGTCATATCTGTACTGGTGTTAAGTATATCCACAACCTGAAACAAGACAGAAATCTAACCTGCTACACTGCTCTCCTTTTCTTTAAAATAAAAAAAAAATAGATCAGACAAAGGTTTCATGAAAACACAGCAAATTCAGTTATTGCAAATTGAAAAAAATATGATCTGGGAATCTGAATAGATTACATGTCATTTTCAGAAGTAATCATCATTACATGTAGCAGCTCTAAGCATTGAAATACTACACAGCATTAATTCCTTAAACCCATATGCCGCTGCTTCTCCTAACATATAGTACACTTCTTTTTGCTTTCCTCTGTTTCCATCTCTTTCCTTTCCAATAACTGAATAAGGGCAGTACTAATTAGCACATTTTTACAGAGAAATGTCAATAAAAAAGATCCCAAATAAAGCAAAAGGAGTACAAAGTAACTGAGAGCACAAATGGAAGGGAGAGCATTCAGTATCAAAATCTGATAGCAGCATACCATGTTGTAGTCTCCTAGCTGACCTTGAAAATCTTTGATTTCACCAGCTAAAGCCTCTGCCCTAAACAGGAAACAAAAAGTCAAATTTCAAATGGTAAGATTTGTATACGTAGAAACAAAATAATAAAAAAACATTATTCACTGATTCCTTGAAGCCTGCCCAAAACTTGAAAATAGTCTTGTGACTGAGAAAGTTAGCACTGCATTAGCTGCAATACATCTCACCGTTTTTCATAGGACAAATAGACAGATTTCTCTTGCTTGTACATTTCTACTTCTTCCTGCAGCTTGTTAATTTCCAATGTAAGTTCATTTATTTTACTCCTGAAAAGAAGAAACAAAAGAGAATCATTAACACTTAGATGTTCAACTAAAGCACAGCTACAAAAGAAAATATATTTTACTATAGGAGATTTTCAATTACTATCTCTCACATTGCACTTTGTTTCAAATCAGCATTTCTAAGAAAAGGTGAGAAAATGTGGAAAAAAGTAAAATGGTTATATCAGATAAAGTCCTAAGCTGGAAAACCTTAATATGAAATAAAATGTTATAATTAGCTTTTTGTCTCTGCTGGTGAAACAGATGTGAATTATTCTCAAATGGACAGAAGAAAAACCACAGTATAATTTCACAGAAAGTGGGTATCATCCACATTTAAAATTACATCTTTTGGGACTGATTACTCAAAACTGTAACATGATCAACTGAAGAAGTTCTGAATGCAACAGTTCACACAAGGTCTTGCCTTTGTCATTGCTAGCTGAATGTATAATCCAAGTAAATCACCTGAAATGTGCCATTGAAAGTGTTTAGTGTGCAATGCTACTTCTGATATATCACAGCTTACAAGCATTAGAGGTAGAAGCTCAGAAATCACTGACCCTACCCTTACTAACGCTGTGAGACAGCATTTAATTCAGCAAGCATAACAACAAAATGTCAGAGAAATCTACTTTCCTTCTTCCTACAAACTATATACAAAATATTCTTAACTTTCAGAGAAGCACTCTTCTAACAGTTTGTTATATGTGAACATCACTTATGGCACACTATTGCCAAGCTTAAACTCTGTGTTTGAAAGAGAATAGACCAATAAATCTTCTGTAGTTTGAATGCGTTGTTAAGACGTACCTCAGCACCCCAAGGTAGTATGTTTTATCCATTATTTGTCTCTGAGGACCTAATAAAAGAGAGCAATATGATATTTTGTTTAAAAAAACCCTAATTTTGATGAACTGTAAATTAGGAAAACAATCTGCAAAATGTACAGTAAAAAAATTAAAATTAATATCCTTTAGTGTTCTTAAATACGTATTACCTCTTTAAAAAAAGGGCTTTTTAAACTGCTTTGAAGACAAACATTGCTAGTACAGATACATGAATAATTAGGATACAACAGAGTATTTTAGTTATTCTGCAGTGATGGAAGAAGACAATAATCTTTTTCTGTTCTTCTGAATGATTTTTAAAGTCAGCTCAGAAAAACCCTTATCTTCTTTGGCTGTCAAGAGCAATAATAAGAGGGATGCTTTAATTTTCTCTTTCTTTTTGCTGCTCTTTTTAATCACAGCTATTCACTCTGCAATTTATACAGTGATGAAAAGCTTTCCTTTAAAAACCTGAATATTATTTTAAAATGTCTGCAGATATCTTGATGGCTATTTTCAGTACAAAATACCTTTCATTGCAGTTTTTATTCCACTTAATCCCTGTTGAGTCACTGGACGGTCTGCAACTTTAATCTGAGATGATAAGACTCCTCCAGGAGTCGAAGAACCACCACGTGAAACGGGTCTTGCTGTACTAGGAGGCATCTATGAAAAAAAACCAAACAAAAAATCTACCAAGTCTGAATTACTACTTTATTATCCCTAATCAATTGCCAAAGCAATTAAAAACTTCAGTTACTCTCTATATTCTTTCTGTAGGAATCTTTTATTATTTACATCTTTTTAGGGAAGCAAAGCTTCAGTCTGCTGTAGAAGGTATGGGATTACCTTTGAACAGCTGTTCGTTGTTCCATCTATCTGCAACATTAATGCTATTTAGGCCTCCCGAGTGAACTCTGGATGCTGGATCTCCCTAACCCCTCCAGACAAGGTTAGCAAAACTTTACACAAAATTAAAATCTTAAATTCCGTGGAAAAATAAAGAACTTTAACTTCTCCTCACTCCAGTCATGGTACCCACAAAAGAAACCCAACCCCAATACAAAAGAAAACAAAAAAAACAAAAACCAAAACAAAACAAACCCCAAACAAAAAAAAACCAAACCGAACCAAACTAAACAAACAAAAAAACCCCAAAAAAACCCAAAAGAAACAACGTAAAAAAACCCCAAAACCAACAACAACAAAACCCCAATAAAACCCTAAGTATATCAAAGTTAATGTTTAGTTGGTTTTTTTTTTAACATACCGCTGTTCCTATTCTGCCTCCTGACGGAGTCCTTGATGAAGTGGCAGGCCTTGATGAAGAGGTCAGCCCTATTCCTGCTCTTGAAGAAGAACGAGCTATGGCAAGTCTGTGGCTGCTGGCCATATTCGTTTCCTTTTTAACTTCTCTCTGGTAAGAAGAGAAATCGTCCTTTGATTTGCACAAGGTCCTTAAAACTATCATAAACCGACTCTTTAAAGCTTAACTCTTACTAAAATAAGTTGAGGGTTTTTTTCAGGAATCTGCAAAGCACGTCGTTACTGGATGGTAAAAGACTGCGGCAAGGCTCAGAAAGGACTACGTAAGGTCCATGAGTAAGGTCAGGCAGCAGCCAGTCTTCAGGGCTTAATGAGCCCTCAGCTTATTCTTGGGGCATTTATTATTTCAGTATCTGAATGCAAGTCTTTAACGAAACAAGAGGAGCTCCTGCGAATACTCATTCGGGTTATCTGGAGACGCTCCGTAAGCCACGACCCGTCACTAAGGTGATCCCAGACTGCGCTATCCCTGACAAACCCCAGCAGCTTTCGCCACCCCCCTAGGAGCCTGTCCGAGCCGCAGAGCAGCGCACAGACAGCGCCACGACCGCCCGGCGAGCCGCGAGCCCCGACCCCTCACCGCGCCCCTCAGCCGCCATCAGCCAGCGGGCAGCGCCACCGTATCTCGGCAACCACCAGTACGGATATCGCGATGACCACAAATCTCGCTCCAGCTGGCCGCAGACAGAGAAGACTACAATTCCCAAAGGGTCTCGCGAGAGCAGGGCGGCACAACCGCCCCTGTGGGGCGCGATGCCTGCCGGGATAAGAAGTCTCGCCTCCTCCCAGTGGCGCACCCTCTGGCGGCACTTCCGCCGCAGCTTCCGGCGACGGCGCGGCCCGTGCTGTGTCAGGTCGGCGCTGCCGCCATGGCGGGTGAGGGCAGCACGTTTCGCCTGCGCTGCTCGTTGCTGGGGCACGGGCAGGACGTGCGGGGCCTCACCCGTGGCCTCTTTCCAGAGGGCGGCTTCGTGTCCGTCTCGCGGGACAGAACCGCGCGGCTCTGGGCCCCTGACGGGTGAGTGCTGGGCCGCGGCGCTGGCCGGGCCGGGCCGGGCCGGGCCGGGCGCTCTGGCTGGCGCTCCGCGGGAAGGAGAGGGCGGAGGTGCCGCCGCCGGGGCCCAGGCCGGGGTCTGCCCATGTCGCGCCGTGCTTGTCTCCGCCGCTGTGTCCTCCCCAGGGGCTGACGGCAGAAGCGGCGGGGCCGGAGGAGGTGGCGGGCGGTGTGAGCCTGTTTGATGGAGGCGCTCGTGATTCGCATTGCTGCTTGCATAGAGTCATGGAATTTTAAGAGCTTAGAAGGGACCTTCAAGATCAACTAGTCCAAATCCCACTGCCATGGGCAGGGACACCTTTCACCAGAAGAGTTCACTCAGAGCCCCATCCATCCTCGCCTTGAGGACTTCCAGGGATGGGGCATCCACAACTTCTCTGGGCAACCTGTTCCAGTGCCTCACCACCCTCACAGTAAAGAATTTCTTCCTNCTGGCTGGCGCTCCGCGGGAAGGAGAGGGCGGAGGTGCCGCCGCCGGGGCCCAGGCAGTGGTCTGCCCATGTCGCGCCGTGCTTGTCTCCGCCGCTGTGTCCTCCCCAGGGGCTGACGGCAGAAGCGGCGGGGCCGGAGGAGGGGGCGGGCGGTGTGAGCCTGTTTGATGGAGGCGCTCGTGATTGGCATTGCTGCTTGCATAGAGTCATGGAATTTTAAGAGCTTAGAAGGGACCTTCAAGATCAACTAGTCCAAATCCCACTGCCATGGGCAGGGACACCTTTCACCAGAAGAGTTCACTCAGAGCCCCATCCATCCTCGCCTTGAGGACTTCCAGGGATGGGGCATCCACAACTTCTCTGGGCAACCTGTTCCAGTGCCTCACCACCCTCACAGTAAAGAATTTCTTCCTAATATGTAATCTAAGTTTTCCCTCTTTCAATTTATGCCCTTTACTTCTTCCTTTTTCATAGAGTCCTTGAAGAAGAGTCCCTCTCCAGCTTCCCTCTAGACTCCTTTAGGTACTGGAAGGTTGCTATGAGGTCTTCATGCAACCTTGTCATCTCCATGCTGAATAGGCCCAACTTCTGCACGCCTGCTTTTGGGGAAGATTTTATGTTTCTAAGCAGGTGCTGTACATCGATGTTGTGGCATGCTTTGGAGATGCTAACAATGACAGTAGTTCTGGGCATCCTTTTTATTAGGTGGTGTTAGTAATGTTCTACCTCATGGTATTCAGTTCCAAAGTAATCCTGCTAAGGAAACGTGCTGTGATTTTGACAGTAAAACAGTGTGCTTTGAATTTTTTAAAAAAACCCCATCTTTTCTTGCCCTTGCTAAGAAAGCTTTTTTAAACATAAAATGGGATGTGAACAAAAAACTGCACAGAAAATTAAATGCACAGACATTGAAAAAGGAAAAACACCCAACATTAATTTTTCTGATATTCATGTTGCACAGAGTTGTCTCCTACTCAATTTGTCTTGCTGAATTCACAAAATTAATTTGTCAGCATATTAGCCTCACCAGAAGCAGTACAGCTAAGCAATGTGGATAGGAGATATGGAGTTGTAGGGTATTGCTGGAAGCCACAGGATGTATCTCCTCCCCCTGACTATAGTTTCATATTGTGAACTGTATTCTGAAGTTGCTAGGCATGAATACTCTTTCCACTACCTCACATGAAATAGAAATAATTGGCAAATTTGCTGAGTGCTTATGTGTATCTTTATATTGATCTCTGCAGCTCTGCAACTGAGGTGAGGGAAGACTAATCTCAAGTGAATCTTACTGAGTCACTGATGGCAAAGGAAAGAACTTGTTAAATTGCACAGAAACTTGCAACGGGAAAGGAATTCTAATTCTAACCCGTAATTTTTGAGAACTCTATGAGGAAGAAGACATGAGTAACTTATTTGGAGTCATAATGTTGTTATTGATTATCTGTCTCTGCTTTGAAGGTTCAGGGATTACAGTAGTCAGGGTTCAGTGGGTGAGCCACACTACTGTATTCTGTTTCGGTTTACGTTTTCCCAGAAGAGATGTTGCCTTTGTTTGTTCCATGTGTCTTAAGTGGAGAAGATATTCTAGAATTTAAAAGACTGTCTTGATTTCCTCACATATTTCAGGCTTGCCAAGCATTAGAGTGTGAAGGATAACAGTATTATATGATAAGTTGCGTTTTTTGAGGGTGAGGGAACAAACAAAGGAAAACAAAACGAGCACACAACACCACATTCTGCATGTTTATTCTATGGGAATAAGTAGCTTTTTCCAGTTAGTGCTGTAATTATTGAGGTTGGCTCAGAGTGAAGAAATGAGGGTGCTGCTTGATGAAGTTACCATCTATTCCATTGTTATTTCTCTACAGTGCTCCTAATGAAGAGCCAGTGAATACATTTGACAGGCAGTAAACTTAATTTATGTCCTCTTACTTTAACATGTACTCGGATATACAGTTGAGTTTTCAGAGAGTAAAAGATGCCAGAAAGAAAAACTGTAGCTATTTCTGATCAAATTTGGCATACTGTTTGCCAATGAGCAAGGAAAAACAAAACTTAAGTCCTTCCAGGCCTATCATTGCCTTTAAAAATAAGTGGAACGCTTAAAGTATTGTGTATTGGAGAGGAATTCTGGGATGTAATTTTTCTCTTAAGTTTTTAATTCTTTCTAGGCCATCCATAGTGTTTATTCAACACAAGGGAAGCGTAATTATTAATTTAAGAATTGTAGTTTACTCAAATAAAGTACTGTTTCTGTCATGATCCTGAACTGATTATCACATATGTTTAAGTCTTAACAGGGGTTTTACTGAGATGCACTGTATGAGTGGCCACTCAAATTTTGTATCTTGTGTGTGCATCATACCTCCAAGTGACCTCTATCCTCGTGGGCTGATTGCAACTGGTGGCAATGATCATAATATTTGCATTTTCACAGTTGACAACCCAGCTCCTCTTTACGTCCTTAAGGGTCATAAAAACACAGGTATGTAGTAATTGTATTGTGGAGTTTTTTGCGTAAAAGTTAATGCAATTTATTGAAGAGGAAATAAAGTTGAATTTATAGAACTCCATTTTAATTTACTTGGTATATAATGTAGCAAACAGTTTAATTATGGCCTTTGCAAATTGGATTTGATAATGCTAATTCATGCAGTGACCATTCATTGCAAGGACTTCCAAGTTTATCCTGGTGAATGTTTGAACTTTCACTGTCCTTCTGAACTCATGGCACTTAACAGAATGATTACCATTTTGTCAAGAGCTGCATTTTTAAGCAGTTAGTTCAGTTCTTCATGTATTGAGATTAATTTTTTGTCAAAGCTGATACAAGTAGAAAAGTCAGCTTCCTAAATAAACTTTCTCTGCCCATTTTGTTCCTTAGATGGGTGTTTAATGTTAATTGGTGATTTGAATACATAGCTTTATACTGTGTTACTGGAGCATTTGCAGATAATTTTTTTACCAAATCTTTGAATGTCACCACAGTTTTTTGTGATAGTATTTTGTCTTCCAAGAAGATAAGCTAAGTATTTTTTGTATGAAATCTTGTTTCATGAAGACATAAATTAATACCTGTTGATAAAACTTTTCTTTCTCTGACACCTTAAAAACTAAACCTTTGCATTAATTATGTGTCTTGACTAGTTATGTGATCTGTCGTCATATTTTCATCTGAGAGATCTGTGACTAAGTGAAATTTAAAAATACGAATGGCAAAAATATTTCAGATTTTTTAACCTAAAATTAAGAGGTTTTTAAACAGCTTCTATCTAGGTTGCAGTGCAACTACCATTCACTTAATTCTTCTCTAGACTCCTCAACAACAAATATGCTACTAATACCGAATAAATCCCCTTAAATGAATCTGTTTAAATTGCTGGCATAAGATTTGTGGCAGTGCAGGGTACTTACCAGTTTTGACTTGAATGTTCATTCCAGTTTGCAGCCTTTCATCTGGGAAATTTGGCACGTTATTAAGTGGATCATGGGATACAACAGCCAAAGTCTGGTTGAATGACAGATGTATGATGACATTACAGGTATGAAGTTCCTCTACATGAATTTAAAATAAGTATTCTGAATTAGATTCTGACACGTCTTGACAATGTTGGGTTTCTTGCAGGGTCACACAGCTGCGATATGGGCAGTGAAAATACTTCCTGAACAGGGGTTAATGTTGACTGGTTCAGCTGACAAAACTATAAAACTGTGGAAGGCAGGCAGATGTGAAAGAACATTCACTGGTAAATGTTGCAGCGGTTGATAATTTAATCTGTGTGATGTGTTCTTGTCAAAAGAGAGCAAATGTTACAATCTTACCAAAGCATGGATAAACTGAACAATATTTAGGCAGGATTTTTAAAGTCTTAAATTAGTTGTACGCCTGGAAGCCAACGTGACTTTCAAAAACAGAAAAGCTTTTTTGGAGAATTGTGAGCATTTAATTTTTTTTCTAACTGCTCCCATAAAGATTTATTGCCTGGATTTAGATGTGAACTATATAGAAGTGGTATACTGCTGCTAATGGAGAGAAGAAGTGTATTAAAATTTTTTCTTCCTTTTGTAAAGGACATGAAGATTGTGTGAGAGGTTTAGCTATTCTCAGTGAAATGGAGTTCCTTTCCTGTGCTAATGATGCTAGTGTTCGAAGATGGCAGATCTCTGGCAAGTGTCTGCAGGTGTATTATGGACATACAAATTATATATATAGCATCTCTGTCTTCCCTCGATGTAAAGGTAGGATTACTTTTGTGGCTATTGCACAACATTCTTCAAAATGAAATAGCATGGTGTGTATTCTGACATTCTGTGGCACTGCCACAACTAAAGAACTCAGGTAGCATTTAATTTTTTTCATACACCTAGTATAAATAGCTAAAAAAAATATACCGTGACTGACTCCAAATTCTACCTCAGAATTGCTCTGGCAGTATGTGGAATAAAAGGTACTGGGTTAGGGCTAATTGAAAGCTTAAGTAAAACTTAGATGAAGCAGTAGGCAAAACTGTTGTCTTAGTTGCCACTGTGTTTCAGTGCTGTTGCAGAATAGTAAAATAGTAATGTGTAGTTTACAGGTTTGAGATAATGTAATTTTAGATACTTCCACAATGTGCATTGTATGTAGTTTAGGTTAAGAATTTTATGTATGAGGCTTAATTAAATTTGTTTTCAGAGTTAGAGGTTTAGAGGTTCAGAACTAACTGTTGAGCCAGTTGCAGAAGAAATTCCAAGTCAGTGACCTTTCTGTGGGACACTTGCGCATTTGTTCAACAGGTAAAGTGCGCGTATATGAGTTGATGCATATATTGTGAACCTCCTGTGCTTTAAAATTCTTACTGAGGAGCTTGTAGGCTATTGAAAGTGCTTTATGTGTGTTTACTGAAAAAGTGGGCCTACCTTCCAATACTCAGTTAAAAACAAATATGAAACTGTGCAAGCATTGTGCAAGATGAAACAGTGATGATTACAACATTGTTTAAGCCCTTGAAAGGAGGAAGGGATCTCTCTTTGTACTGGGCACAGTTTCATTCACTGACTGGCTGCTTAATCTGCGATTTGTGCACTTTGGCTTTTTTTGAGAAGACAAGTGAACAATGGCTTGCTTTCTTCTCTCTGCTTGTAATTGAGAGAAGTACTAAATTGCAGAAGGGTTCTTTTACTCTTCTAATTTTTAGATACCCAGTTGCAGAATGGCATCTAGTATTACAGTATGCTAAAAATATACTTCAGAAGTTTTTTATATCTTTTTATTTTCAGATTTTGTAACTACTGGAGAGGATAGATCTCTTAGAATCTGGAGACAAGGGGAATGTGCTCAAACAATCAGACTCCCAGCTCAGTCTGTATGGTGCTGCTGTGTGTTAGACAATGGTGATATTGTAGTTGGTGCAAGGTATCTAAGTTTTACTTTCAATATATTTGTAGATCCAAATCTGACAATCCTTGAAATTGCCAGCATCACTTGGGTTATCAGTTTCATTTATATTTAAAAAATACAGCCATTAAAGTGTGTATGTGTTGAATTAAACATGTGCTACATTTCATCCAGAAAGTAATCTTTCTATGTCAATCACAGAGGTGGAGTGAATTCTTTGGAAATGTTGTAAACCATTAATAGACTTCAGAATAAATTTAGTAAGCATGGTATAAAGAGCCCTTTGGATAGGCATATTGTGTCTTGATTTTAAAATTATACTGAAGACAGGCTTACCTGCTTGATTCCTTCTCTGTGTGGTTTTAATATGAGAGTGAATTCCTTTCATAACAATAATTGGGAGGGGTAGTTAGAAATACTGATGGTTTCTTGTGACATAGAAGTCACCATTAGAATTTATGCAGTCATTGTGATATTTAAAATAGTATTTCTGTTCAAATGTTTTCTCTCCATTCAGTGATGGAATTATAAGGGTGTTTACAGAGTCGTTGGAACGTACGGCAAGTGCTGAGGAGATTCAGGCTTTTGAAAATGAGCTTGCCCAAGCATCCATTGACCCTAAAACTGGTGATTTAGGAGATATAAATGCTGATGACCTTCCTGGGAGAGAACATCTTAAGGATCCTGGTAAGTTATTATACTTCTGTCCTCTTAGAGGTGCCTCCAAACCTAGGTTTGAGGTATTGAAACTTTATAGTTTCCAAACTTAAGGCTTTAATCCCTTTCAATAGGGTTACTGAAGGAGACAGCTTAATTTTGCTCTGCTGTCCTTTCACTGATTCTTTTGGGAGCAGGACTCTAGGTTTTTTGGGTTTTGGGGTTTTTTTTATTCTCTTGTGAGATAATTTAGAAAAAGATGGAATTGATGCTAGTGTGTTTGAGATGTTTTAGATCTGTTCTGCCAACTGTACCACGAGTATGGTAATTTGCAAAAGGAGTACTGAATGTGCAATTTTTTTTTCCTAGAAAAGGTAGTAGATGCAAATTTTGTGCTCTGGCTTTTGACCTGAAAGGTAGTCTTGATGGACTCTATTTACCCTTTTTTGGTATTTGGGAGGTTCTTGAGAGTGCAATAGAAGAGGGAGTAAACATTATTCTGAAATAGACAAATACTTTTTCCCAAGGTGAAGTAACCAGTGACTTCAGCCCTTAGCTATGATCAGGAAGTGTTGTAAATCTTACATCCATATGAAACTTCACATCTTGTTAGACCATGGGAGAGTATTTCTTAATTGTCATCTCACTGGGAAGATGATAAGCTTCTGAAATACTTGACCTAAATACTGGTTTTGCAACATAGTCTGCTGGCAGATACTGTTACTGTAATTGTAAAATGGTCTGGTTAAGATAGCTGCTATTCTTATTGTGTGATGTAGTATTGTGGCTGGTTTTTGCTGGGATAGAGTTGATTTTCTCCATAGTAACTGTTATGGGGCTGTATTTTGGATTTGTGCTGGAAACAGGATTGGTAACACAGGGGTGTTTTTATTACTGCTGAGTAGGGCTTACACAGAGCCACGGCCTTTGCTGCTCCTCACCCACCCCACCAGTGAGGGGCTGTGAACGGAGCTGAGGACACAGCTGGGTAAGCTGACCCCAGCTGACCCAAGGGATATCCCAGAGCATATGGCATCATGCTCAGAATATAGACTAGGGGGAAGATAAAGGAAGTGGGTGGATGTTTGGAATGTTAGCATTTCTTTCCAAGAACTGTTGAGCTTGACAGAGCCCTGCTCCTCTGGAGACAGCTGAACACCTGCCTGTCCATGGGAAGTGGTGTATGAATTCCTTGTTTTGCTTTGCTTGTGCATGTGGTTTTTGCTTTACCTTTTTAATCGTATCTCAATTCCAAAATTTTTCACTTCTACTCATCTGATTCTTTCCTGCATCCCGGCCATGGGGGCAGTGAGTGAATGTCTGAGTGGTGCTTAGTTGCCATCTGCAGTTAAACCATGGCCTGCATCTACTTAGTTTGTGTTCAAGTGTTGTTGAACTATTTTTTCATTTTTAATGCTGAGCACTATTTGAATACGTTTCTCTTCTAATGTAAATCATATCCTTGAAATTGTTCAAACTCCTGTCTGCAGGAACAAGAGATGGACAGACACGGCTTATTAAAGATAATGGGAAAGTAGAAGCATATCAATGGAGTGTAAGTGAAGGAAGGTGGATAAAGATTGGCGATGTTGTTGGTTCTTCTGGAGCTACACAACAGACATCTGGAAAAGTTTTATTTGAAGGAAAGGTATATGCAAACTTCAATTGGTTTCATTCCTTCCTAAGTAACTAGTCTTTGTTCAGATAAAATATGATTTAGAAAATAGGTATTTGTTTGTACATTTTTGTTATCTTTTCTTTCAGAGGTAGAAGTATAAGTACAATTTGCTTTATTACTTACAAAACACATTTTGTAAAACAAGCAAGCCAATGGGCACAAATTATATTGGAGAAAGGTAAACTATTAGTAGAGGAATTACCAGGTTCTATTGTATTTATTGTTAATACCTTGAGAAGTTTGTTCTATTTTTCTTTCCAAAGGAAATGAACTTTATAATGCAATGTTTACCTAAAACATTAGGTACCAGGCCTTCTGTTCCTCTTCTCCATTGAACCTCATGATGGATAAGCTGACCTAAAGGCCAATAAGCTGAAAAATGTTTCCTTTACTGAAATGTATGCAGAAAAACCTGTCTGGCACCACCACAGAAGAGACGCCTCTGAGATGCTGATTTTCACTCTCACGTGTTTTAAAGAAACATTAGGAAATAATTGTTTGTTAGTATTAGAAGTGTGCTTTTAAGATGGAATTTCTTGAGACAACTGACGGCTCTATAGCTTTGCAGGGAGCCAGAGGTGCCCATGAGAGTTACCTGATGCATCTTTATTTTATGGTATATCTGTACACACATTATCATTATATGTTG
This sequence comes from Origma solitaria, assembly GCA_013397895.1. NCBI lineage: Eukaryota > Metazoa > Chordata > Aves > Passeriformes > Acanthizidae > Origma > Origma solitaria. The sequence continues at coordinate 484,123 of VZRL01006372.1, forward strand.
TTTTACTCTGCTCTTCTTGAGCAGAAAATACAGGTTTAAATCTGTCATGGTTTTGGCTGGGACAGAGTTCATATTCTTCTTAGCAGCTAGTACAGTGCTGTGTTTTGCATTTAGTATAGCAACAGTGTTGATAACACACCGATGTTTTGGCTGTTGCTGAGTAATGTGTAATGTTTACTCTAAATCAGCAAATGTTTACCTGCAATCTCTCAGAAGAGTATTATAAGGAGAGTTCTGTAAGTAGCAGTGTTTTAAATTTCTAGGCTTAGGTATGGGCCACTATTAGTCTGCATTTAATATATCTTCATGTAAAAAGCGCTGGAAAACTTCTAATTCGTTTTTATTTTTATTCTGCTTAAAGGAATATGACTATGTTTTCACCATTGATGTAAATGAAAATGGGCCCTCCTACAAACTGCCGTATAACATCACTGATGATCCTTGGCTGACTGCTTACAACTTCCTTCAAAAGAATGATCTAAATCCTATGTTTCTGGATCAGGTGGCCAAGTTTATTATGGACAACACTAAGGGGCAAACCCTGTTGAGTACAAGCAATCAATTTTCAGATCCATTTACAGGTAAATATTTCAAACTTAGATGATGGCATTAGATACTTCTCCCAGTTTTGTGTCTTCAGCACACTCACTGAGGATGCATTCTGGCTGATCTTCCACACCATCATTAGCAAAGATGTGGAACCAGACTAGATGCAGTACTCGCCCCTGGGGTACACCACCAGTGGCTGGCTTCCAATAGATGTTGTTCCACTGATCACCATCCTCTGGTTGTAGTTGTTCAGTCAGTTTTCAATCCACCTCACTGTAATAGAATCATTAAGGTTGGAAAAGACCTGTAAGAATATTGAATTCAACTATTAACTGATCGCTTCCATGTTCACTCTAAATCATATCCCAGGTGCAATACCCACATGGATTTTTGGATACTTCCAAGGGATGTTGATTCAGCTGCTTCCTGGGGCAGCTTGTTCCAATACCTGACCATCCTTCCAATATAGAATTTTTTTTAATATCTAATCTTAACCTCTCCTGGTGCAGCTTGAGACCATTTCTTCTCATCCACTTCCTGATATCACTTGTTACTGGGAGGGGAGACTGACCTCTGCCTTGCTTCCTTTCACATAGTTTTAGAGAGCAGTAAGGTACCCCTGCAGCTTCCTCCAGGAACTGAAACATGCCCGGTTCCCTCGGGTGCTTCTCATAAGACCTGTGCTTCAGACGCTTCACCATCTCCACTGCCCTTCTCTGGAGTCGCCCCAGTGCCTCAACTCTTGTAGTGAGTGGCCCAGAACTGATCACAGGATTTGAAGTGTGGCCTCACCAGGGCTGAGTACAGAGAGACAATCGCTGCCCTGGTCCTGCTGGCCACAATTGCTGACAAAAGCCGAGATGCCGTTCTCCTTCTTGGCCACTGTGGCTCATGGTCAGGCAGGTGTTGAACAGCACTGCCAGGTCCTTTTCTGCTGGGCAGCTTTCCAGCCACTCTGCCCCCAGCCTGTAGCTGGTTGTTGTGACCCAGGGGCAGGACCCAGCACTTGGCCTTGTTGAACCTCATAGAGTTGTCTGCCCAGACAGATTTCAGTATTGTAGCTCTTGAACTTCTTGCACAGATACTTTCATATCCTTAAATGATTGAGGGGGAAGGCACAGATAGTTCTGGAAAAAAAAAAAAAAAAAGACTTCAGCAAAATTCTAATCAAGCCAGTTGTATTTTTCAGTCTAGTCTTCTTTTCCAGTGGAAGAAAGCTCCAGTTTTCATACTAGTACAAGGATTGCCACATTCTGTTAAGGTAATTAATAAAATACAAAAATTTAGCCAGACAATTAATCAAAACTGAGTGAAATGCATAAACGACCCTTTTTCAGGCAGGAGATAGAACTAGAGCAAGTCGGTTACTGATAAGCTAAACCATGTTAATCAATTACATTCTGCATATCACTTTTACAAAATAAACTAATTCAGTTAGTTTCACAAAGATGAACTTAGAAGGAAAATGGCATTAAAATAATTGAGCTAAACCTTTTCTTGCAGTGGACTGGAAATGTGAATACAGGCTTATTAGGTTATATGTAGCTCTGAGAGCTGCAGTTGTCACAGAATTAATTAGGTTGGAAAAGACCTCTGAGATAGTGTCTAACCTATGACTGAACACCTCCATGTTGACTAGACCATGGTACTAAGTGCCTCATCCAGACTTCCCTTAAACACCTCCAGGGCTGGTGTGTCTACCACCTCCCTGGTCAGTCCATTCCAATGCCCACTCACCCTTTCTGTGAAGAAATTCTTCCTCATGTCCAGCCTAAACCTCCCCAGGTGCAGCTTAAGGCTGTGTCCTTGCTTCCTGTCACTGCTTGCCTGGGAGAAGAGGCCAATCCCCAGCTGGCTACACCCTTCTTTCGGGGAGTTGTAGAGTGCTGTGAGGTCTCCCCTGAGCCTCCTCCAGGCTAAACGTCCCCAACTCCGTCAGCTCTCCTCATATAGGATAGGCACTGCAGACCCTTCACCAGTTTTGTTATCTTCTCTGTATTTTAATAACATCAAGGTGTGTTTAATAGTCTTTGCTTTTCTTGCTGACTAGGTGCTGGACGTTACGTTCCAGGCTCTTCGTCTGGATCGAGTACAATACCTGGGGCAGACCCATTTACAGGTAATGCAAAATTCATAATCTGTCCGGCTAGCACTTAAGTATTTTAATTGTGTTCTGTTGCATTCCATGTTTAGCCCCAGATAGCTGTTTCTTGCCGTTCTCTGTTTGGGGCAGTAATGTGGAACAGCCTGGTAAGGTGGGCTTTGCCACTGCCAAAGCTCCCCTCAGAAAAGGGGAATTCTGGCGTCTGGTCTGCCTCATGTCACTCTGCCCTCTACAGCAGAAGGGTAAGGCCTAAAACTTTTGTTTTGCCAGACTTCATATGCATGAACATCAGCACAAGATTAGGTATATTCACAGAGGTAATTTTCTGTTTACATTTTTACTTATTTTTTTACATGATCTTTATTGGTACTATCCACCCTATATTTTCAATTCTAATCCTCCTTTGTATAGCTGTTGTAAAGTCCTCATCACTAGTTTAGCAACCTCGTTTGCAAAGGCATTCTCAGTTCCAGCCCTGCATTGTCAGACCTACACCATCCCTGATTAGTAGCTCTTGCTCCTCAAAGAGGGTCCTGTAGTCACTTGATTGCAAAGTCTTTTCTGCAAAACTAGCCATGCAGTGAGTTACTGACCTACTTGGTAAGTCCATTTCTATTCAAGCATTTTTGCTTCATTCAGAGTATTAAAAAAACTCCACCTGCACCCTTCATCGTTGCTCCCAGAGCTCTCTAATCACTCGATACCCTCCAGGACTTCCTTTATAAAACCATTGATGGCTATGTGGAACAGTAGTAGGGTAACAGTCTGAAGGCGAGGCAAGGCTTGGCAGTGTCTCTGTGGCGTTCCAAATTCTGGCACCCAGCAGATACCAACCCCCCAAATTACCAGGCCATATCAGTAGGCGGGTGCCTCTGTACCCTGCAGGAGGTTACCCTGCTTCCTATCACTGCTGCTTGCCTTTCCCCTTTTTTCAGATGTGAGGTGCAGTCTCAGCTGATTCTTAAGCATCATTGCTGGATGTTTGTTCTCACCAGTGCTAGGGCACTCACTGCCTATTCTGCAGTTGCATATTTACAGGTAGAGCAGAAGCCTTTGTGCTGTTACCAAAACTTGCAGCCTACAGTCTTCCCCATCTTGACAGTCTTTCTGGGTCCAGCTGTCTCTCCTCCCTCGCTTTTGCAGCTCTGTCTGTGGTCTCTGCAGATTGAGGCCTCAGTGCAAGAGAGTCTGCCTCCCACAGGAGAGAGACCACTCCTGGCCCAGGCACACAGAGATGCTTGGGCAGTTGCCCTCCTGCTGAAGCTTGTCATGGCTAAGGTATCTGCTGTTCTGAAGTTCTTTGCACCTGTGGGTGCCAGAGACCATGACACAGGGTATCCCAGCTGTGGCTCATTTAGCTTGTGAATGCTGTCATTACCAGCACCTTCACACAACAGGCATAGATTTAATCCTTGAAGAAGTATTGAGCACTTCTTTGTAATTCCTTTAGTGCAGAATAATCCCTTTAGTAGTGTTGTTTAAAAACTAGTAACTAAATACATTACCTGTTTACTGGTGGTGGTGTTTAAAAACTTCACATCTTTGTTAGGTGCTGGTCGCTATGTGCCTGGTTCAGCCTCAAATGCAGGAACTCTGGTGGGTGGGGTTGATCCATATACAGGTAAGAGATAATGTCTGCCAATGCAAAACATTCCTGATGTCTTGGTTTTTTTTGCCCTGACATGAATTCTGCATTGATGCAAATTCATGCTTAATTAAAAATAATGAGCAGATTGAAGCTGCATATACCCTGGAAATTCTTCATAAAATAGGGATAACAGAGCCTTCTTTACATTAAGGAATCATGCACACTAGGTTTGAAATGTATGATAATAATTGTTTTGAGAGGATTTTTGGTCTCCAAGTATTTATGTTGTTGGTCAGAGAAGCTGGTATGTATAGTTAATAGGCATTACACAATATCAACTGCTAGATGACCTGTGAGTTTAGGAAATCATTATAGGTCATGATAGAAGTTTTTTATTGCTCTTTAAAGAAAGAGAATCCACTATTGCATGTGCCATGATTTGGTCATATCTGCAGATCTTCTAGCATGTAAACACATTGTTTAAATAATAAAAATATAAGATTTCAGGGGCAGAAGGGATTTTTGTTTCTGAAAAGACCCTTGTAATTTTCATGTCTTAACTGCAATAGCTATTCCTGTAAGTCACTATGTGTTCTGTTCACATAATTTAGAAATCTCAGCTAATAATTTCAACTTGTAAATTTTTCCATGAGGGGAGACAGTTTGTGAAGGTATTGCTTTAAATTTTAACCCTTGAATATAAAAATAATGTAAGGAATGACAGCTATTTGCATTCAGGCTTTTTCAAAAGATACTTTGCTAGGTCATGTCCAGCCATAGAGGGTTACTGCTAGGACACTGTTCTATGTCAGACACTTCGGTACACTGTTGAATGCTCTGTATTACTTTTCTGTAGGAAAGGGTGCCTACCAGTCAGCTGCAGCTAAAGTTGAAAATATTTATTTTCCGAAGAAGGATGCTGTCACCTTTGACCAGGCCAATCCTACACAGATAATGGGTCAGTGTTTTAATATCAAGGATGTTTTTAAAAATTTTTTGTTACTAACTGGACTAACTGAACTTTAAAAAAAAAAAAAACAACTTATCCCTAATGCTAGATCCATTACATTAATCGAATACTTGGATTTTTAAATCACATTGAAGTTTGAATATAGCGCATGCATAAGCAAAACATGATCACATGACTTAAGTAAAAATACAAAAATCGTGATCACACTCAGAACATGTAGTTTCTTTGTTTCTACTACCTAATAATAGAAAAGACCAAACAGGAATTGTATTTCAGTTATGAAAGCTCTAGTGATCTTGTGATTCTTTTCTGCATTTTTGTTTCTATGTAGGCATTTTCTGAAATTTTTCTACAAATTCTGACTCTTTGTGTGGCACTGTTAAAGGGGAATTAGTAGTAGCAATCATTGTGATAATTAAAAACTTAAAATTAGAAAATTATCAAATTGGAAAAAGTGTTTAAAGATCTGATCCCCCCCAAAAAACCTTAAATTGCAGTAGTTGTTACTTGTTTGTAAAGTGCTTTTCTAGCATTTCATTTGAGATGTCAGTTTATGAAATTCTGTTTTCAAAAAGCCATGCCTCTTCTCTTCGTATTACAGGCAAATTAAAGGAGCTTAACAGCAGTGCAGCTGAAGAACATAAGCTTACAGAAGATGATTTGATAATCCTAGAAAAGTTACTGTCTGCAACATGCAACACCTCTTCTGAAACACCTACAGCACAGCAACTTCAGACTTTATGGAGAGCAGTTAACTGGCCAGAAGGTAAACACTTGCAATTATTTTTTGTACCATCATCAGTACCTCACCAAGAAAAAAAGTCTGTTATGCTCTGTATTACACTGAGTCTGTCCCAAAGGCTTGATATCCCAAGTAGAAAACACATGATAAAAAGGAGCTAACAGCAATAATCAGCTGCAGGGGCCAAATTGGTAATTGGTTTTCAGGTTTTCTTGTTGGCACAATAGTAAACATGAAGGAGAAACTTGATATAAAAAATCAGTTATGGTTATTTCATTAGCAGGGACATCCTCAAAAAGCTGTGAGACTTGCTTGGAAATACAGTAAGGAAGTGCAAGCTTGGGATCTTAAGCTGTTACCAAATGAGTGATGAAATTATGGAGATAAATTATGAGGGAAAAAATCAAAAGTAGTTCCTGTTTAATATGGTAGAGAAGAAGTTACTGATGCTAGGCTACATGATCAAAACTGCATTAATGAAATAACATTCTGGAAGAATGCAAGTAGAGGTGATATCATTTCATATAATATATTGTCAGCACTGATGGATTGGAAAAGCTATTTTGGTTGTTACAGCCCAAAAAAAAGGGATTGTTTGCATATATAAATATCTAAACATGGTTAAAATGAACTGCTCTCTTAGAATTGCAGTTAAAGATTTATTAATAGGAAGAACATTTTAGTATTAAAAATTCATGGTCATTATATAACATCACCCGATCAAACTGTGTTTTGCATAATGGGGAGCTGGTGATGACTAATGTCATACCTTCCAGACTCTTTGTACTGTATGAAGCATTAATTCTGAAGATTCTGCATATCTGCAGGAAAAGCCTCAATAAGTAGTTGGGGAGGTTCAGCTTTGATTTGGTTGTAAGGATTGGACACCAGTAGTAGATGCAAGTAGCCAGATATATTCAGAGTTTGGAAAAGGAGGGACACAAGCTTTCAGTTCAGTTTCCTTACAACAATTTCCAACTCATCAGCTGAATACATATTTTTTATTTTCTTTGCAAATTATGTCTGAGACTTGAAGGTGGTCTTAAAACACTTGGTTTGCTTTTTTTAATTTTCCTGTAAGCAGTTTAGTAGCTATACTGTACCGTAAGTTATGGAGTGAGGACAAGTGGAGAGGATGTCTATGGAGGGGTCTTCAGTCACTGAACTTTCAGCTTTTGAAGACATTTTTGGATTAGTTACCATATCTTGTGCTTGCCTTCAGTGTTATCAATTAGAGGTTTTAGAAAAGATTTTAAGATTTTCTGCAATGCACTATGTTAATCCCAAATCCTAATCATTTTTATGATAATTGAGGTGTTACTGGGATGGGTTCATCAGTATTTGTCTTTATGAATTTCAAACAATTCATGCTTTACCTGAATCTCTTTGTTCATGAAACTGTTACTATCTGTTCCCGAAGCTACAGGGCTAAGAAAGTCTGCGTCTGAAAGAAACTCACTGACAAATTTACACATAATGAAGTATTAATACTAAATTTTTTTTTGTTTTGTTTCTTAGATATTGTCTTTCCAGCTCTAGACATTCTTAGATTGTCTGTCAGGCATCCCACTGTGAATGAAAACTTCTGCAGTGAAAAGGAGCACGTACAATTTATCATCCTTCTCCTTAAATTTCTGAACCCTAAAGGAAAGCAAGCAAACCAGCTGTTGGCACTTAGAGCTCTTTGCAATTGTTTTGTCAGCCATGCAGGTCAGAAGCTCATGATGGAACAGAGGGATGAAATAATGACACAAGCAATAGAAACAAAATCAGGCAATAATAAGAACATCCACATTGCGCTGGCCACACTGACATTGAACTATGCTGTATGTTTACATAAAGTCAACAACGTTGAGGGCAAAGCTCAATGTTTATCAGTAATCAGCACAGTTATGGAAGTTGTTCAAGATCTTGAAGCCGTTTTTAGACTGCTTGTGGCTCTTGGGACGCTAATCAGTGATGATACAAATGCTGTGCAATTAGCTAAGTCTCTAGGAGTTGACTCTCAAATAAAAAAGTACGCTTCTGTATCGGAACCAGCTAAAGTAAAAGAATGCTGTAGATTTGTTCTTAATCTGTTATAATCATTTTTCTTAGCACTTGGAAGACAGTGTATGCAGAAAAAAGATGCTTTTGTTCATATTTTATGACAGACTATACTTGAGAAAATACTGTGGGGATTAATTACACTTGACTTGTTGCAAGATACAGAGCAAATAAAACTTTTTTCACTGTTTGTCATTGGACTGTTTTCTGAAGTGTACAGTGCACAGGAACTTTGCAAGGAATCCTGACATTGCTCAGATAAAAGTAGATCACCGAGAAGTCAAACCATATCAATACTTAGTGGTCTTACAGACAGAAAGGTAGGAAATGGCTGTTACTTAGTGACTGTCAGCTCTGACACCCACCCCGATAACATTCTGTGTTTCAGCATGGTGAGTCTGTTTCTTGACTGTGGTTTTTTTCATCAGAGAAAGGGCCCTGAGAACTCTTAAGTTCAATAGTGCATTTCACAGGCTTATTAGTTAACATTAGTTAGTATTAACCCTTGTGAAATAGCCTGCTAAGGAAATTTTTCATCAGCTTTATCCACTTCCTTTTGAAAGTTAGCTTTTGTGGCTCTTACCTTTTTTAACCCTAGGACTAGATGACTTTTTGAGGGGTAGAATCTCTACCTGCCGTATGGATGTTGTGTTTCACTCATAAATTTGTATCTTGCAGCTTGTAAAATGGCATGAACTTCTGCAGAAGCCTTTAACTGACTTTAATATTTGAGGACAAGAATACCCCACCAGTTAATAGCAAGTGTCTATGTTGTAAAATACTAGATTATTAAAAAAAGGTCATCTTGAAGAGTGGTAGAGCAGTCTAGGTGCAGAGAAAAGATTGAGCAGTAGAAGCTTGAAGAAGCTTCCTAAAGGTGATTGGTGCACCCTGCCTGCCAGTGTTCAGGTGACATTTGGACAGTGCCCTTGACAAGAGATTCTAACTTTTGGTCAGGTCCTTTATAACTGAAATACTCTATGGTAAACTGTACAAATTTAAAGTCAAGTTTTAAGAAGTAGCTTTAACTTTCATAACTGTGGTGATGTGAAAAGGGAAAATAGTACTTCACAGCTTATTCGAGGAGACCTAAGATGTTCAGCACAAATGGGGGATGTTATTTTCTACTCCTGCATTACAGTTCCGTTTAGAATTAAGGTGAACTGAAGATGGTCAATGTTCAAGTTACATTTTTCATTGGATTAATAGAATGGGAAACAGGAAAAAAGAATGGGCAAACTTTTCTGGCACATGAGCTCTACATCCCATGATACCTGCCTGTGGTGTCTGTGCCAGATTTTGTGAAGGATTCTGTGACCAAGAGCTTTTTGTTGTTGTTGTTTTACTCCAGCTATCTGAACTGAGTTACTACACTGCTTCTAGCGAACCTTGTCTCTTAGATCATTAGTTGCACACATGTACAGTTACACTTTTGATGGATTTCCAGATAAATACCCTCACAGTCCTGATCATGGTCATAGTCCCAGGTTTTATGATTTGATCTATTGGAGGTTCATATATGAGGCAGTCCAACAAATTATTTGGGATTTACAGTGCTTAATAGATGAACCCCTTCCTGGGAAAGCATCTAAGAAGCTACCTTTAGGAAACATGTCTGTGAAATAATGTGCCTGTCTGTTGAATTTTGGTTGCCTACTATACAATTGTTCTTAAAGCTTCAGCTTTCTAATGTTGTGCTCTTTAACTGTGTTTGTACTTGTGTTATTTTAAGAAATCTATACTTGTCTTAATATTTTGATTTTATTATTGTGGGATTGCTCTGTTACAGATTATTTCTTTAGATGAAAATTGTTATGAATTTCCCAGACCAAAAATTAATGTTTATATTAATAAACATACTCTGGCAACTCCCAAGAAATGGTATATTAAAAGATATTACAAAAGTCACTTAAATTTGCCAAAAAATGATGAGGCACAGCAAAAAATCCTTCTGGGGATTGCAGCACTAAGTGTTAGGAAAGATAAACAAAGCAGGCCAGGACTATTCGGAGAGAAAGATACCTGCTGCCACAGAAGGGTGGTACTCATCCCTTCCATGATCTATCATCATCTGAGGAAACAGGGAGTGGTGAATTCTTTGTTACTGCTTTTGTTTTAAATGGCACTGTTTAAAACTCCACTGTGGTTCATGTCAGCATGCATGTACCTAGCCACACAAATGCATGTAAGGGTACTGCACAATCTGCTGCTGGGATCACCGAAAGCAGAATGCCTTAGGGATGTCACCAGGATGAAGTTCCTGTTGCAGTGAAAGAACGTTAAATTTGTATTGATGAAATGTTCCAGACATGAGGTCCACGGTGTATACTCTTTTGAGACCAGAGGAGGTTGAAACCAAGTACATGCCTAGCACACAACTGGGAGCTGGCTTGCTGTCTACAGCAGTAAACTTCAGATAAGGTGATCTGTGTGCTCAGTGCTCCTGATTTCATTCATCAGGGGTATAGTTGAAGTATGGTGGAGAGATTTCAAGAGCCCCTTGAAAAGAAGCTGTGTTTTCTGCCAAGAATTCAAAGTTTCTCAGTAGATGACACAATTCTTCTGGCATCTTTTTCTAAGCTAGAACGGACGCTTTCAGAAAGAACAGCAAACAGCACACAATAGCACCTCATATTAAACCGTTGTTGTTAGGCATGTTTTGGGTTTTATGAAGTGGAAAAACTTGGCATCTACTTAGACCAAAACTCAGGACACAGTATAACATGCCTTCCTAAGGAACTGAAATGAGGAATCAAAACTGACTTAGGTCAGCACCAACTGCTCTACTTTCCAAGAAAAAATGAGACTACAGTAACATAAATTGGGATAATGTATCACCACATTTTTGTAATGTCTGTTATTATGGTACAACTTGCTCATATCAGGACCTAATTAAGCAGTGTTAATTACTCAGTCATGTTCAGGCTACAGCCAGAAATAGACTAACTTCAGTCTGCAAATGTGAACTATACATTTGTGAATCATTGGATGCAGTCACTTTTTTATAATGTAATATCCTATAATAATCTACAGGAGGAATCATACTATAGATCAGTATTACAGAGGCAACTCCAAATGCTTTAGGAAATGTTACAGCCTGCTGGTTCCAATAGTGAAGTCTGTTTAAAAATACTTCGTTAAGCTTCTTAGCTGAATGCGATCCATTACTATATACTGTGATCACTTGCCTCTTTTTGTCTCTTTCTCCTTAAATTATCAACAAATCTAAAGTCTAAGAACAGTAGACATTTCCCATCTTTTCAAAATGTGTACTGAATAGACTGAAAAAAAATGTTCTGCAACAAGATGCTACATGAGTGTAGTGGTTTTTTGATGCTTATTCACTGTAGAGATTGAACTTTCAATTTTGGTGGGAAATTTTGTTTCTAGACTTTCCAATTGCAAAGATAAATTTACAAATGTGGACCATGACACTATTGGTCTGTATCAAACACATGAAAAAAGAAATAGTGTCACGTAAGAACTACTCCTTTTTGACAGTAGAATTTGAAGCATGTGATGACATAAATTCCAATATTGTTACAAAGCTTTTCATCAATAGCCCAGTTAGCTTCTGATTGTGTAATAACATGCTGCATTCATTGAAAACACAGTTTGCATGCCTAAGCATACACTGCTTTTTATTCTCCTTATACTTGCTCAAGGGATCCCATTTTCATCTCAAACTCACAGACCCCATGTCAGTGTTTCCTAATTACATTACCTCTGCCACCTTCAGATTATGCTAAGGCTGTCATTTGCTGATGATCAATATGAAGATCTATCCCCACCCATCCAGGTAATCTACAACATAGACTAATCAGGATCAACTCTGATACTGTCTGCCTCTGCAGAGACTCATGCTTGCTGAAAAGAACTGATGTTACTTCGTAAATTCTAACCCTTTTGAAAACAGTGTCAGCCCATGCGATATGAACCATCTCCCCACAGCACTTTTAGTCACCACTAGCTTTGTACAACTTGTATTCAGTGGACCTCTACCTAAATGGGCCAATACCTCCCATTTGAAGATCCAACACAGTATGGACAACAACAAACTGGAAGGTAACGTGTTTGAATCTGGGAAAGAAAGCAGACATAGAAGAACAGACACTCTGGTGTGTTAAATAAGAAAATTATTGCATATCTCTGCACAGAAAAGCAGATTTTTGACACAAATTCTCTGCATATAATGATGGACATTTTTCTACCCTAGTCTTTATTTTCAACTGTCCTAAAGGATAATAGACTGAGTCCCCTCTATAACTAGTCTTGCTGGTGGCAGAAGGCTGATTAGTGTATTACGAAGTTGCATAGAGCAGTCACCTGGCTTTAACAGGCTTCTCTGCTGTAATTCCTAATTGTTCACATAGTGTCACACTTCTCAAGTACTGACTTAGTATCCTGGAAAAATTAAAGTTATTGTTGTTCCAAAGTTATTGGCAATGCCAAAAGCTGCCAAGGAAGGAGTATGCAGGTCCTTGCACCATTGAAACAGGTTAAAAGCCAGGGGAAATTTCAGGATTAAACAGTAGTTACAGAGGATAGAATCATAGAATCGCCATAGAATCACCAAGGTTGGAAGAGAACTTTTAAGATCATCAGGCCTAACCATTCAACCATCATTATCACTGTAACCACTGAACCATTAAACTACATCACCAGCACCAGATCCAGACACCCTTGAACACTTCCAGGGATGGTGACTCCACAAGTCAAGGGCAATCTTCTCAAATGCCTGACCACCTTGGCAGCGGTTTTTAAAAAATGTTTTAAATATCTAATCTGAACTCAGACTCTCCTCTGTCTCAGATTAAGGCCATTTCCTTTTGTCTCCCTGCAGGCACGGCAGGAGAGCCTGACCCCCACCTCACTACACCCTGCTTTCAGGGGTTGTAGAGAGCGATGGGGTCACCCCTGAGCCTCCTCTTCTGCAGACTAAACAACCCCAGTTCCCTCAGCCGCTCCTCATAAGACGTGTTTTCTGGACCCTAGGTCACCGATATTTGTGTGAACGGGTGGCTTGCCCACGTGTGGCAGCAGTTTTCCTCTGGCCTCGCTACCCCCGAGGCCTCCGTGCCGTGCATTGACAGGGCACCCTGAGCCCCCGGGCGCGGCCCCGCGGAGGCCGCAGGGCGCGGGGCCGGCAGGGGGCGCTGCCCGGTTTCCCGCCGGAAGCGGCGCGCGTGCGGTGGCGCGCGGTGTGCGCGCGGCGCGGCCATGCCGGGCAGGAAGTCTTCCAAGGAGAAGAAGCGGCGCCGCTCGCGTTCCTGCTGCCCGGAGGGAGCCCCGGCGCCGGACGGCAGCGACAGGAAGCGGCGAAGCACCGAGTCCAGCCACGGGGTCCCGGAGGTAGCGCGGCGGATTCGCGTGGTCCGGCCGGTGCCGTGCCGCCTCTGCGTTCCCGGGCGCGTCCCGATACCGCAGAGGCCTGGCCGCTGCCCGTGCCGTGGTCTGGCTGCGGGAGGGGCCGGGCGGGGCAGCCGCCCTGGTCGGGGAGCGGCTGCAGGGAGCGGCGGCACAGGCGGGGGCGGGCCCTGGAGAGCCCTGAGCACGTCCCGGGGAGGCCGGTCTGTGTTTCCCGGGTGTAGGAGATGTGGCACAGGCTCGGGTGGCCGCAGTCGTGGTTCGGATACTTGTGGCATTGTGAGTCTGCTCAAGGAGGTCTTGGTGTGCGAGTGCAAAAAATGGTTGTGACATGCACGCCTAAGTGAATTCTGAGGCTGACAAAATACATTTCTGGCTGCTGGTTTTGGTTGGGTTTTTTTCAGTATTGTTGGGGTTTTTATTCTAATGGTCATCCACTGATGTATGGACGATGTATATTCTAACACGAAGCCCATTTGTGTTCTTCGAATACTCTGCCACACAGGGAATTGTATGCCGATTTCCATCTTATCACGGGTACTGTAAATTATGAACTTTATGATTTAATTGCACAGCAAATCAAATGTATTTCTTCTGCTTTAAAGCATGCTTTTGTGTGTAAACAGCAGCTAAGTATTTGCAGATAATACTTCCCAGTTTATGTTTATGAGTACTTTGCACCTCTTGAAGCTTTAAAAAATTTTCCTTATGCAAGAATGTTTTCAGTAATAAAAAATGTAACTTCTGTAATGCAGATGCAATATGAAACACTGGAACCTGAGAAGTCCACATTAAGAGGTATCTTGCATTTATGAAGGGAAAGTTATTGCAAGCACAGGTGCAGCTGTAAGTTTCTGTCTTCTCTAATTCACTAGAAAATGTGCCTTCCTTGATTGTAGGAAACAAAATGCAATGTACTCTCTGGAGAAAAGGTGGAAGAAGCTGAACAGCCCAGTGATATAGAAGAAGGAGGATTAGATCTCACTGTGTCACTCAAACCTGTCAGTTTCTACATTGGGGATAAAAAAGAAATGCTTCAGCAGTGTTTCTGTGTCATAGGGGAGAAGAAGCTACAGAAGATGCTGCCTGATACTTTAAAGGTACCGAAATACTCCTGCCATTTATATACTTATTATGACTTTGAATGCCTGTGTAAAAAAGGATACTTATCTCTCAGGTCTAGTGTGTTTATGTTTTAAAAGCTGCCTGTATATTTCTCAACTAAAGAAGTTTCTACCAAGTCAAGTACCTTTCTTAGACAAAGATGTCTCCCTATCATGTGTCTGGAAGTGAGACTTTTTAAAGATTTTCTCTAATTATTTCAGGTTACTCCTTTGCTACTGCTCAGCCATTTCTGAACTTCAGGTTTATATTTGGACTTTCCCTCTACACTGATTAGTTAAATGCAAAAGGATTTTCATGATTGTAAGGAGTAAATTCAGTAGTGTTGTCCACTAATTAATGTGCTGATTTGTAAATAAAATACTGATTTCTGTTTGTGTCAGCTGAGTTCCTTGGTATGGTATTAAACCAATGTCTGAGATAAGAAAATAAAGCCACTTCTTGATAAACCGCATCTGAAGCTGTAAATCCTGTGGACTAAAGCTGGACTATTACTGGCTTAGAACATTTGCCTTTTGAGTCTTGTGAACAGTAGGACTTAGTAAAAATAAATTAGGCTAGCAGCCTGTACAGAAGAAGAGGCTGCAGGTGAAATGTAATTTGTGTGATGTTTGTTAGTAGTTGTAAATTTTCTGTGTTTAATATTTATCCTAATGAGTGGTATAATTAATATAAGTGAGACAGGACTTCTTAATTTTAAACACATTGTAAATTGCATTGTAAATGCTCATCCATTTCTTATCTCAAGCAGAAGAAAAAGAGGTCGAGCAGCTGGAAGCAAAAACATTACTGAGTTTGTAGGGATATTGCTTGATAGTGTAGAACCAAACTTACAGTATGATTGTAAGTGTTACAACCTGTTTAGCATTTCCTGATTGTAGTACTTGTACTTGGTATACTAGCTCGTCTGAAAACGTGAAATTACCACTCTATGTCACCAAGAGGTATGAGATGTGAAGGTAACAGGAATACCAATAAAATGTGGCAACGTATGGTATGTACTCAGTACAAGAAATGGATCTCAATTTATGTACTTCCTTTATTTTTGTGTGTTGTGATAGGCAACTGTTGGTGTGTCGTCAATAACGGTGTTTTCTTCAGTTTATGAACTTGGATCCAGCAGTTGGCTCTGGTTATTGCAAGCTTAATTATATAACCCAGCGTCCCCCAGGTGATGGAGAATTAGGAATAACCAGGTCTACAGTTGTTTATTGTTCTATTCTTCACACATACAGTCTGGTAGTTCTGATACTCAGTGTTGCAGCTGCAGTAAAACTCCAAGCCATAGGTAAAGTGTTAGTGTGTATTGCTTAATTTTTCAGACAGAACCCACACATATGCTATTTCTTGCAGTTGTCAAAACTGAAACACCTGGTTTTCTACAGCAGTTGTAGCAGTGCAGATCTGAATACCGGAGAGGCTTTAATCCAAACTAACCCTTCATTCATTACAATTGCAGTACTCCTGACATTTATAATTACTCTTTTCTCAGCAATTTTTAGTAGCTTGTGGTCTGTCTTATCTGTCTTCATAGAGCTGTTCCATGGATGAAATCAAAAGACTTTGCATGGAGCAGTTGGAGCTGTTATCTGAAAAAAAACTGTTGAAGATACTTGAAGGTATGAATAAAACTTTTAGACTCCAGTGTACACCAGAGAATAGTCTGCCTCAATCGGATTTTCACTCTCTCTAGCTACTATAATATGATGTGTATATATACAGACCAACACTAGTAAGTATATATTAGTGTGTACACACTCCCTAGGTTCCACCAAGACACACAGTTCATGTACTTTGATGAAAGACATGACATTCCAGCTTGTCATGGCCTTATTGAACTTGCACTTGATATTTAAGGCATATAGAACTTATTTGTAAATATTGCTGTCTTTTCAATGAAGTGAAACTCCTCAAGTCTGTGTGCTGCAGAGTATCTTTCTGTTAATTCTGTACTTTATTTTTAGCACTCATAATATTGTGCTATGAACAGCTAATCAGATATTTTGTAATCTGGTATAAATGTATGTGTGGCTAACAGAAAACTCACAAATTAGGGTTTTGGTTTTGACTAAGTCTAATTTTAGAACTTCTGCTTTAACTGGGAATAATCCTCTTCTGCTGATTGCAATAAAGTTAATAATTAAGAGTTAGCCTAATTATGTAGTATTAATTATATCACCTTCCTAAATTTTCATGTTTGAAACTGTGTATATCTAGGCAGGATTGGAGCTGATTCTGATACTGACGAGGAGGCAGATGGAGGAGACAAGACTGGAGGTGATTCAGTCAGTCAGTGAGTAACAGACAAAACACTTACAACTTAATTTAAGGAGATTGAACAATGCAGAGATTTTTCATGAGAAATGATCAAATGTATCATTGAAAGACTTAACTGCTATATCCTTAATTAAGTAATTGCTCTAGTTGAATGACAATAAGCTGTGACTGCAAGCAAGCACTAAACTTACAGACATGACTTTGTCACTTTATGACATTCGGCATGTCTTGAGAACATAACTGGGTTCATAGTGACGTACCACCCGTCTGCTGAGTTTTGGTAATTAAACATTCACACTTGTGTCCTGCAGCAGAAGTGATGTGATTTAGGTTAACTCTCTCTGTGAGCTACAGCAGTAAGCCCCTCCCACCTTAGGTCAGTGAATTGTGTAAGTGTATCTTCAATTCAGCCGAATTTATTCTTTCTCTTCAACTTTCCTTCTGGTCCTTCCTTCCTGCCCCAGTTGAAGCAGTACTGGCACTCACCTTTTTAATGTACTCTATTAGGGGTAGTACAGAATGTTGAGTTTCAAGAGCAGGCGTCTGGTTTCTTACTCTTATCTTGGCATCTGTCAGTTTTGTAGAAGACAACACTTTTTAACCTGTTCTTAAAATGCCTGTCTGTTTTTTGAGGACCATTTCTTTGTCAGGCGTTCACCCGTTGCTAGTTTATATGGCAGTAGTGAAGGGAAAAAGAAAGTTGCTAGTTATCACAATGCATCAAATTTAATGACTCTAACTTATTTCTAGAAGACTAATAAGCTTTCATGTTTTCAGTACTGACCTGATTACAGCTGGTCCGCAGATTCAGGGTGCACTTAAACCTCTGAGACAGTACTGGACAATGCACCAGAGTTGGGCAGATTAAAGTAACTCCTAGCTGCTGGTTTGGTTCATTTATCTAAACCTCCTAAACAAGAACAAATGGATGGGAAAGGTAGTAACAGTAATCCAATTTTTACATTCTGGTCAGTATTTTTATTTACGGGAGACCTGGTTTCTGATCCTGTCTTTGATTCAGATCAAGCTCTGAAGTTACTGCGTAAGGTAATTTTCTTTGATCGCTTTGATCGCTTATCATACTAGTATTCTAGAAAATTGAGTGATACAAAATTATATTTCATTTTTTTTTCCTTGTGATACAGTTTAATACCCTCTGACACTGTTTCTTCTAAGGTTCCATTTGGAGTCCATTGTTAATATATCCCTCTGTTCTGTTTGTTGCCTACCTGATCTATGAATGGAGTCAGCGTTAGTCAACTTTAAAAAATAAGTTTCTTATGTTTCTTATTGCTCTCTGCTGGCCTTTTTAAAAAGGCAGATAGACAATTTCAAAAACTACAATATATCCTAAATACTGGGTCTCTTTAAAGGCCTAACTCGCAAGCTATTTACTATTGCAACATACATGAATGTTCTTTATCTCCAAGATGTATGGCAGGAGTAGTGCTGCTGGATTTCAGCCAGATGTTTCAAAGCTGCTGTTGAGACATGCATTTATGACTCTTAGATATAGTAGATTGGGTAAATTTTTGCTTATATGGAAATTATTTGAACTGGTAAAGGTCTAAAAAGAGGAAGTCAATGAATAAAACTACAAAATAAGAAAAGGAATCAGGATTTACGATTTTTTTAACTAGTGGATATCTGAAGACACTTAATCTATTTGCCCATGTCAAGTAGTGAGGTTTCAGTAACTGATACTAAAATCAAGAGGAAATTGTGTTTAAAAAAAGTAAAAGAAAGAGATGTTGATCATAGTTACAGAACAGATTGCTTCCTTTGACAAACAGTGGTTGAGGTGCCCCTTATTCGTATATCTATATCTTGATAGTTTAAGATCTACAACCCCTCCAAACTGGGCAAACAAGATACGATGGTTTAGGAATTGTGGGTTTTCTTTTCCCTTTCAAAAATAGCATTCTGCACAGATGAGTGCTGAGAACTTTGGCTCATTGGTTCAGCTGTGTGCCAGCATTAACAAAAAGAAAACAGAAAAGTGGTTTGGATATATAAAAATAAAGGGATAGGAGGAAATGAGAATGAAGGTTGATCTTGAAGTCCAGTGCTCAGTAAGTAGACCAATACTATACTTTTACAACTGTAAACAGTCACAAGCCCTTTTTACTAAGTAGATCTAATCTTTGGGCCTTAGATCAGCTTCTTTATAACATGTGTGTAAATAATTAGAAATGCAAGTTTTCAAAACTTCAGAAAACTGTGTTTCAGGAACAAGTGAGCCACAAGAGGCTCAAGGTCCAACTGTGAAAAAGTAGTGAAAACTGCATTGCTAAGCCAAGCTTTCATTGTTTTTAATCATTAATATATTTATACTTATACTCTGGGTTTAAGTAGGTGAATTTGTTTGCCCTGGGAATAAAATAGACTTCATAACAAAAAAGGCGGTTTCTCTGTTTATATTTTCACTGTTGGCTCTCCTCAGGATGCCTTCATTACTTGTGGCTTTCATGTAAATGACTTCTTTTTCCTGCATGCTATTACAGATTATTTGTTTTAAAGCTTTTTTGTTTTATATTAGTTGTTTTCACAGAAATATAAATGTGGAAAGGGAAAAGGAGAATAGCAAGTTGTACTCTAATCAAAAATGTTATAACTGATTGGAAGCATCACTATATTTGTTTCATTATTGTTGTTTGAAAAAAGTAAATTCAACAAACATACCTTCAGCAATATGCATATATCAACAGAAATCCAGAAAGCTTAAATCAATACCTCTAAAGAAATTACAAACGAAATAAGCGTGTGACTCTCAGTCTCTAAAAACCTTTCCTGTCTGTACCGACTAAAATTATCAGGGATTAGAGAAGTTTCTCCAGATACAGGAAAAATTGCAAAATCCAGATCTTTATCTGAAGCTTTTAGATGGTATCACATCTGATTGTAAATTGAATTTTTCTTTTTTTTTTTGCACCTATCCTCATTCTGCTATCAGAAGTGAAAATCCTGAAATTTCCTAAATTTCAGCTATGTAAAAGCTTCACATGCTTACATTTGCTCTTTTATTTTGTTATCATCTTCTTCTGCGTAGAGCACTAGAAGTCCTGTAGTAACCATTACAGAAGAACAGAAGAAGCAAGGCCTATGTTTGCCAGTAAATGGAAAATGCTGTTGTAAAATAGATACTTCATTTTTTGTGAGCTCTGTATAAGTTTTTGAATATGCAGTTCTCAGATTTTTATTGCTGTTTCCATGTTACTATCTGCAATGGAATACTGTTAAACTAAGAGAACTACTGTATACCAAGCTTCCAACTAAATGTCAGATATTTAATTGAAAGGAGCCAAGTGATGTCTTGCAAAACCAAGTAGGCATTCCTCCAGTCTCATTCATGAGATGTTAGCATGTTTTTGAGCTATTTCTTTTCAGTTACCTGAATTGACTCTTCAAATATCCTCCAGCAGAAGGAGTGAAAGTAAGTTACATGCTTAGTAGCAAGTAGTAGTGAAAGTACATGCAAGTAGTAGTGAAACATTATTAAAAGAACAAGCATTCTAATACCATTATAATGATCAATGTTCATGTGTATCTGAGTAAGCGATCTTTTGCCTTCAAAATCTTAATGGGCTTATTTTTTCACTGAGTGAAAATTTGCAATTTAATATTTGCTTTTCCACAAATTTGCAGGTTTTTTACTGCTTTGCAGTCAAAAGTGCATTTTTTGCTTGTTTTGTTTTAAAAAGATTATCAGTTTAAAGTTTTGCCTTGTTATAACATGTTGTGCTCCTGGGTACTGGGCCGCTCACAAGTATGCAATTGCCATCTGATATTTACCCCTGTAGGACAATTTGGTTATGTTCAGCATTTGGAATCACTGAAACAGCAGGCTACATGAGTCACTGAACAGTTACATTAGCATTTGGCTAATTTGCTTCACTGCCTTCTGTTCTTGTGGTGTCCTCAAACTTCACCTGTATCAGGACTGATGGACTTTCCATAGCTCATTAAACTATTTGATTAGCATCTGTCTTTTGAGATAGCTTTCTTTAGAAGCGCTACTTTGTAAGGACTGTGCTTGGTGCAAAACTTTGCAAGAATCTTTCAAGGACTTGGAACTTGTAGACCTGGAACTAAGTACAAAGGAAAATATTAATTCAGAAAGGTACATCGTATCACAAATAAGAGAGGTACTGATCTCGAATCTCACTGGAGATTTAGGTGAATGATTCTTAGCAATAACTAAAAGCCCTGTAAGGAAAGTATCAGCACAACTGGCTCATTGTTTTCAGACTTTCTTCTAGTCCAGTTTGTTAACGTATTTTTTTCTGCCTCAGAACTTTTCCTTCTGGTCTTTCTTCTGGTCTCCAACTGCAGTTACCACTGAAACCTGGTATCCCAGCCACCAGTATTGCAGAGCTACTGTCTTAATCCGTAGCCATCGGCTCCTCTGCCAGTACTCCTTTTACCTAATCTTTGCTGCTGTGTTACTTTGCGTTATGTACTGGACTTTGGTACCAAATCACCCTCAAACCCAGAGGTCTTTGACAGCTGTTCCAATTCCTGTAGCAAATTCTGTGTAGAAACCACATGTGTAAGCCCAGTTAAGCATTACACTAGTGGGGCTCATGCCAGCTTGAAGTGCATGCTCTACGTAGAATAAGATAGATTTAAATTTACAACATTTTTTGTCAACAAATTGTGACTGTAGTTAGCTTCTTTCTGCTGAAAAGATCATACTGTGAAAATGTTATTCTGTTAAAAAAAATGAATTAAGAACGCTGAGTTTATTGTTTGGAAGAGGTACTTTGAACTTAACTGTCATCTTGAGTCAGAAGTATCTTTAGAGGCTCACAAAAAGGGGAAACTCCAAATTACTCTATTGTTGTCACTTATTAGCATAGCGTGAAAGAAGAGAGTATTAAATTTGTATACTGTTCCTTTATAGAATAACATATCTTCTATTGGAAGACACGGTATTGTGCTACCCTTTCTTAAATGTATACCACCGTACAGATAATCAGGGGAAAAATATTTTCATTAGCAAACAAATAAAGCAAGGCTAACAAATAAAACAAGGCTAACAAGTTAAAAGCCAAACGGAATTGTGAACTTTAAATGCATCTGTTGGGCCAGTAGATGGTGCAAAATGCCCGCTTATGAAACAAAGTCATGAAGGTTCACCAGCAATGCAGTTGAATCCAAGCAATTCTGAGAGAGTAAAACATGTTGTAAAGGTACTTCTGCATTCTAAAGATTCTTTTGCTGACAGTAGGTAGTCTCTAAAGGAATGTGGGTTTACTGTAATTATTGATAAAGTCAAGGCATCAGGAGGAGACTTTACAACAAGTTTCGATGTGTGGTTTTTTCAAAGTTGGTAATTTCTTTTTACATGGCTGTTAAAATGGTTGTGGATAATTTCGCAGCCAGTGTTTGAACTGTAGAGGTCACTGAGTTTTCTCTCAAAGAGATGATTGCAATTCCTCATCAGACCTCAAAGTGATACCAGAGTTGTGAAATCCATTGGCTGGTACTACTGGTGCAAGATCAGGCTTTTTCACGTGACACTTTGCAGTCCTGTGCGGAGATGACTCCTCAGTTCAAAATAATGAAGCCTTGTGTGTGAAGGTGGATGTGATAAGGTCAGTGGCAGCATATGCAGGTTCTGCTCTTAGTGTTGATCAGGGTATATCACAACCTAATTTTGCTTAAATTTAAGAAACTAAATATAACAAATTGTTAGGAGTTGCTTAAAGAGGAAAAAAAATAAAGGCCAAAAAACCAGGTGGTTCCTTCCGTATCTGCTGGCCAGTAGCTGGTCCGAAATCCACAACTCTCCCCCGTTGCTGGCACACAAGCCCGCAGAGTTTGTATCTCTGCTCCAGTTGCCACTCAGACCTCCTTGTCCATGCAGGCCTCCCTGATGGCAGGTGCAGGCCTTTGATTTTCCTCAGTAGCTGATGCTGTTAATCTCTGGGGTATCTAATGCTCCACCATAATGGTCCCTCAATTTGCCTGCTCACAGAACCTGGTCTGTTTTTGGAATTTGACCACAGATTTTACAGTCTATTTGATACCTCACTCCCAGCCCTCTCATCCTGCTTGTTGTCTAGACTAGCTTGAGGTTTGCTGGTGAATTACAAGCATCTGCATACAGTTGCATGACTCCAAAAATCCTGGATGAAGTATACATTTCTCATTCTGTTTGATTTCTGGCATCACAGTCTTGCAGACCTCTGTGACCTGCAGTCCCCTTTGCAGTTGCTGGCACACGTGTGTGCGCATATTTAGATTAGTTTCATCTCATTTGGAAAAAGAGCTAGTGTAGCCATATGGGTTCAATAAATAGACAAGATGGACTGTGGTGTCCAGGTCCAGAGCTTCGCTAGACAAGTGTGCTGATCTGTTTATTCTGCTTAATCACTTATTGCATAATACTTTACACATTTATGTTCCAATGGCTAAAAAAGGTGGGAGGAAAAAGAAGAGTCTGTTGATGTAGCCTGTGCCACTGCAGAAGAAAAATAGAAATGAAAATAACTGTCTCTCGGACCATGATAGCTAGGAATATTATGGCGTTCCCCCTCCTGATAAAACCATTGGACACATGGAAAAAACCCAGCTTATAGAGCATAGGGAAAATAGATCTGTATTCACTTTCAGAAAACCCTAAAGGCCATTACTGAAAAACAAATTGTTAGTCATTATATTTAAATCTATATATCATGGTTTGACCCTGGCTAAATGCCAGGCACTTATGATGTCTGCTCTCTCTTCTTTCCTGCTGCAGCTGTGTGGAGGAGAGGAAAAAAAACTAACACAATCACACTGGACTCATGAGTTGAGATAAGATATTGATGGGGGAATGCACTGAAAAATGGCAGAACAGGCAGAAAACTTAAAGTTGCAAAGTGATTTATTAACCTTACAGAGTCAGAGGATAAATCAGAGGTAAAAATAAGCTCTTAAGACACCGTTTCTTCATTCAACCCCTTCCCTCTTAAGGCACCATTTCTCTGCTCACCCTTCTCCCTCCTTCCAACTAATGGCTCCTGGATGGGGCAGGGTATGGGTTTTTTTCTCTTAGTCAGTCCATCACCACAATTCTTCTGCTACAAACACTGTTTCTCTACTCACCCCCCTCCCTATTAAGACACCATTTCTCAGCTCACCCCCTCCCTCCTTCCTTCTAACCAGCAGCTCCGGGGTGGGGGCAGGGTATCGGGGTTTCCTTTGGTCAGGGTCAGTCCATCAGGGAGAAGAGTCCTCTACTTAGCCATGGGGGTCCGTCCCACGAGAGACAGTCCTCTGCGAACTTCTTTGGCGTGGGTCCAATCTCACGAGCAGCACCCGCCCAAAATCTGCTGCAAACACGAGTTCTTGTCCATAAGGTGCAGACTTCGGAGCCAAGGCCGAGCCAAGGCCAGGCTGTTTCCATCCCAGGAGCAAGGTCTCTCTCTCTCCTGCAAGGCCTTTGCAACTCTCAGTCTCTGGGACTCCCACTGGATCACAGCTTCCTGCAGGCATCATCTGCTCCTCTGGCGTGGGCACCTCCCCACAGGCTGTGGGTGGTTTCTCTGCATCTCCCTGGACCCCATGGGCTGCAGGGGGATCACCTGCTCCCCCATGGTCTTCACCATGGCCAGCAGAGGGTTTTCAGCTCCAGCGCCTGGAGAACCTCCTCCCCCACCTTCTCCACTGACCTTGGTGCCTCCATGTTGTTTTCCGTCACATATTTTCACCTCCTCTTCCTCCTCTGGCTAAAAAGAAGTGCGTGTTCACATTGTTTTGATTTCTTCTTAAATATGTTTTCACAGAGGTGTAACTTAACCTCTCTAATTGGCCCAGGCTTGGCCAGCACAATGTCCATCATCTTCAGAGCCATCAGAGATTGGCTCTGCTGGACATGGTGAAAAACTTCCAGAATCTTCACACAGGACACTTAGGAACCATCTTTGTATGCCACCCTACTCACTAGCAAAAACTGGGCCAAGCAAAACCAAGACACTGATACCAGAATACTACTTCCTTCTTGTAGTGTTGTTAATCTCCCATGGGCAGGATAGCTGCATTGATTCCATATTAGTATGGATGAAACCAATGCCACAGCAACATTCAGTTTAGGAATTTGGCAATTCTATTGTCAAGATGCTCACCAGATGTGGCAGTTGAACTCTTCCTGTGCTTCTGGATCCTTCCACCTGTGCCTTTCCTGTATGTTTTGCCTTATTTTCACAGTTTGCATAACTAGTATGTGTAAAGTGTATGAAGGACATAAGCATTTCATAGAAGTGCCTCTTCCTTACCCTTGTGTAAAGAGCTGATATACAGCAAGCCAAGGGTAGAAATCTTTAAATAGGAGAAGTAGAGAAATGCAGGTACTGAATACATTGTAACATTGTATATTTAAAAGCATCCCTTTGTGAAACTAGAAGATTGTAGTGTAGGAGAGGTGAATGGTGATGGGCTGATGGTAATTTCATGAAAAATACCTATTTGCTGTCAAAATAAGACAGTATGTTTTTTGAATTCAGCAAAAACTATAATTTTCCCAAATCATTTAAGTATGTGGCAATTTATTTTGAGTTTTTCCTTTATAACCATTCAGCTGTGGTTCCTCAGTTATAACCATTGAGAATTGTTACTCTAAAAGGCAAGGATATAAAGGAAATAATTACTTTATTCTTGTTTATCACAAGGCAAACCAAAATACTTCCAAGTGTTCAAATTAGCTCTCTGTGTATCCCTTCTGCCTTTATTCCTACTGTAGCTGGCTTTTTGGCCTACCACCTTATAATTTCTTTAGTTTCTTTAAAATGTTCTATGAAATTGTAAATGATGGTAATTAAAGTGTGTTCTTAATTGTTTCCAGACAGGACAACAGTATAGACTCAACTTCTTCTCTGAGAGAAGACAGCAAGCTGGAAGGTCAGGAATCGAAACAAGGTATGTAGTAGAGAGAGCTGTAATTTTGTGTTCTCAGTGTTGACCAGTGAGTAATTCCAGGTAGCTGACAGCTCTCTTGTGAACAGTAGCTGCAATCACAGAGAAGCATCCTCCTAGGAATCAGCTTGTGTAGGGTTACAACTTCTCCTGTGGGCATAATTCCAGAAAAGGTGGAGGGAACATTGAAGAAGACATTCTAGGAACTTTGGCTTCTTTGTTCTGTAAGAATACAGAGTCCTTTGTGTCTAGAAGTAAATTGCAGCTCTTCAGAATTTTTCTTGTTTAGCTTCTGGAACATGATTGGAGTTCTCGCAGGGCTCATGTGGCTCCTCCTATCTAGTTTTTCAGCTGAAGAGGAATTTCAGCCATTTAAGGTTTTTGATATTCAGGTTATTGCTAATACTGCTGTTCCTGTTTGCTGAAATGAGTGTCAGTTTTACTTTACACCGAGCTTATCATACAAGTCTACAGTACTCTTTTTGCATTCATAGAAATCTATTATAGTAACTGTTTGTCAAAGGACTACTTGTAATTGAGTAATTATGTTCAGCCTTGTTATATGATACCTTGCCTTGTTTGATTGTACAGAGCTGAGGTACAATGAAAGGGTGCTTGGCACCCACCACTTGCGTTAACTGGCTTATTTTATTTGAACCCAGTGCAAGTAGAAGTACACACTTAAATTTTCAGATCATTGAGAGTGAACATTTGGTTTTGTGTACTTTCTAAATGCAAAAATTGATTTTGTGAGACAATCAAGTACTACAGTGATGAGCAGAATAGAAAACGTGAAGTTGTGCAAGTAAGTAAATGCAAATGTGCAAGTAAGTTATTGCTGCACATTTTTACTTTCTACACAAGAGAACAGTATTTTTAGCCGGAAGTATTATTTGTTTTATTCCAATCATTAAATTAGCACATACTACAATTGGCAGTGTTAGTCTGTGCATGAAGCATTAGAACTGTAGGTGTTTCTGTCTCAGTCTGTTCATTTTCATTTGGACTGGCTGTATGCAGAAATATCAGAAATAGCTTTTCCAGTCAAAGAATGTTTCAAATTCTTCTAAACTACGTTTCTTTTCTGCAAAAATCTAACTTTATTTGCTTCTTCTAACTGCTGTTTCACAATTCAGAATGTTGTCTAAAAGATGTGTCTTGGAATAACATGAAACATGTTTCTTTTCTGAAGTAGTTAGTGAGAAGAGTTAAATGGAAAAGGAAGGAGGCAAACATAATAAGAGCATCAAAACTCTTAGGAGTGAGTTCCTATGACTTTGTGAGGAATTTCTTAAATGTTGCTTGTTGTACTATATGGAGGAACCTTAGAACTGACAGATTTCCTACAGATTTCTTCCGATTTTGTGTTATCAAAGGGAATTGGTGACTGTTGCAGGTGATTGCACTGCTGTTTTTTATGACTATCAACCAGTGTATCATGATGGCTTCGGGCTATAACAGTGGCTCCACTCGAGATGTTAGCTTTAAAGAACTTTTGAGAATATCAATATAAATTAGAAAGCATGACTCCAGTCATTCTGCTGTACTGCAGTGTGAGAAGCTGTGGGAAAGAGAGAGAGGAGAAGCAGAAGTGGATAAAATAAAATTTAAAAATGGAATTAATTGTGCTAAATTGTATTTTGCAACTGTAGATGAAGGAAAGGTTAAAAGTTACCAAAATGAAAAAGGTAATGCGGAATGCCAGCCATGATCCTTATTACTGTGTAAAAACAGGTGCAAAAGAGTGAAATAAAGCCTGTTAGCTCATTGAACATCTGTAGGCCAAAAAACTCTTACGAACGGTGTATTACACAGTTTTGGAGCTTCCAAGTTCTGAATAGAACCCAAGGGTGTTCTACCCAGCTTCTTGTCCATACTAAGTCTGGGATAGGTATGAATGACTTAATGTTTTATATCTTCTTAATGTGACCAATTAATTCCAAAAGGAATCCTATGGTGGGCTGACCACAGGAGGCACCTGCCAATCCCTCTACTGAGTGGAGTAGAGGTGACAATCAGCAAAATAAAATGAGAAGGACTTACGAGTCAACCTGAAGACTCATTATTTAATAAGTGAAGCAAGAGCTGTGCACTGAAACAAAGCAAAATTAGAGATTTATTCACAACCTCACATTGGCAGCCAGATTTTTAGCCACTTCCTGGAAAGCAGAGACTCAGCATGTGTAAGAGTTACTTGGGAAGACAAATACCAGTGTTGCACAGTGGAGCATATCCCTTAGGTCAGTTTGACTGAGCTGTCTTGGCTGTGTGTCCCTCCCTGCCTCTTGCACACGCCCAGTCTACTGTCTGTGGGTCAGAGTGAGGAACAGAGAAAGCACTGAGGCTGTGCAAGCACTGTTCAGCTGCAGCCAAACCTGGTGTGTTACCAACGCCACCGTTTCAGAAGTAAATCCAAAACCAGCATCATGCAGTCTACTGTGAAGAAAATGAACTCCATCCCAGCCAGACTCAGTACAGGTCAGTTTAACTTTGACAGTGAATTAAGATGAGCAGGCCTAGAAGTTAAGTTTCAGTTTTTGAGCTTAAACCACTGATGCACCTGGTTTTTTTTGGTCTGTGGAAATGCTGCTTGGTAGACCCGAATGTTAGGTAAATACTGACTGTTACTATGAAACAAGACAGAAAAGTTACCATTTCCTTAATCCTTTTGTTTACCATTCAGATCTTTCACATACATTGTGGCTTGCAAGGTAAACTTAAGAAGATAGTATTCAAAGTTGACTAAATGGTATGGGAAATAGGTGAAACTGCATCTGAAATTGAAATACTAGTCTTGAAGTTATTATCACCGTAGGAACACAGGGCAGGACTACTTAGAATAAAAGAAGGATCTTGTATGTTCGTCTGGTAAACACTTTCTATACATGCTGCTGTGAGGACTATTTTTTGTAGCTTTGTCTATATTTTAGGCTTTCAGATTTTATTGCTTCAAAATTGTGATTTATTTTGTAAAAAGCAACATAAGGCAAAAAGTTATCTGTAAACTTCTTTTATATGTGTTATAATACATTTTCATGAACTGAATTTGCTTTCCTGTTAGCTTTGATGGGAAAGTTGGAGGTGCCACATACCTTAGTTTTATATGTTCCTAAACATACTGTATTTATCAGCATTATGGCAACTTTTTGTGGTCCAGTAAGCCAGTGTTATGAAGTACTGGACTGATAACTGTATAAGATCCTGAATCAGGAGTGCGTTCGCAGGATGAATGTTCAGAATTCTAAAATCTGAAGTTAAGTACTGTGACAAATCATAGCCTGATAGGGAGTGATCAGGATAACTGAATATCTTTTTTTAAAGTGTCTGTAGTGCAAAAAATCTAACACTGAATCAATAAAACCCTTGGACTAATATTTTAAAATGTTACTATTGTTTATAAAACCATTTTGACTTATTTTGATCCTTCGTTCCTCCTTTTGTTTTTTTTAATAGAGAAACTGCATTTTAACTTTTTAAGTAGTGAGTATTGATTTTTTTTGACATCCACTTCAGCAGGAATGTTGTAAACCCCCCAAAATAAAGGTATTTCCAAAGATTTTTGAGCATTTTTTGTGTATTAAAACCAAGTGCATACAGGTACCAAAAAGTATATTAAGGTGTTTTGAAAGAAAGAGTAAAATTTTTCTGAAGCCTTGTGTTTCCTAGACAAGTGGTAAAAATGGTATTACCAAGAGCAATTACAAAGTCTTTATAATCAGTAACTTTGCCATTCTCTGAATATACATTATTCATTTTAAGCAGGAACCAATCCTACTGTAAGTTTTTGTACAGATACAAAAGCTGTTGAAGGAGTAATAGCTTCTGAGGCCAATGTGTAAAAAGCAAGTTTCTCTGTAGCCAAATTGAGAGAACAATCAAGTTCTGTTAGACCTTTGCTTTTAATTTTGTTACACTGCCTCTTCTAGTTACATTTTAAAAAATAAACTCCAACTTTCAGCCACCATTAAAAACCAAAGCCATGAATTTCTCCAAGTTTTTATTGAGTTAAATACATCTGGAAGTCTTGTGATAAATTCTGAGTAGTTGCACTGTAAGTGGAGTTTCTATTAATTTTCACTGCCTCACTGTAGTCCCACTCATCTTAAAATACGTAACATAGTTGAGTGTAATTTTTGAAGTTGCATTCTGAAAATTAGGTTTACTGAAGAGATAATAAACAATAATCAGTTTTGCACTTCAGAAGCTTGCTTTGATATAAAATCATATGACATTTTAATTACGAAAATAGGTCACGTAACTTCATAGGAGGGAATTATTTTTTCTGGTACTGCTGCTTTGCTATACTGCATTTTCTTTTAAATTGGCATAAAAACATGTTAACTTGTATAATTTAGCTCAACTTTAAAAGTTGGAGGAGAAAAACAGGAGGAATTGGTTGTCTTATAGATATTTTTTTCCACTCTCTTAATTTGAAGAGTAAATTACTTCTTTGAGCAGAAGTGATTTTGTAAGTTGAGGCAAAAACAATTCTGTTAGGCAGCTTTGTGATTGTTACATTTGTGTTGCAGTCAAGGGAGAAGATAGCGATGTCCTCAGCATAAACGCAGATGCATATGATAGTGACATAGAAGGCCCATGCAATGAAGAAGATGGCCCAGATGTGCAAGACAGCACTGTCAGAAGTGGAGCTGGGCAGATAGATGACCTTCAGAAGGACATTGAGAAGAGTGTGAATGAGATACTGGGACTGGCAGAGTCCAGCCCAAAGGAGCCCAAAGCAGCAACCTTAGCTGTTCCTCCATCAGAAGATGTTCAGCCATCAGCCCAACAGCTGGAGCTTCTGGAGCTCGAGATGAGGGCTAGAGCTATTAAGGCTCTGATGAAAGCTGGTGACGTGAAAAAACAGCCCTGAGACTGTTCAGCTTTCATTTTCAATACTTTTTGTAAAGAAAGTGTTGTCTGTTCTCTTCAGTGTCACAGTATGTTTAGGTTGGGTATGACATTCCCCATTCAGACTGTGTTGTGTATCCTAACCTGTGGTTCAGTGGTTTTGTTGCCTTTAGTGTGCTGCTTCCATGACATGCACAAACAGAGGTTGATGCTTCCCTGAGGTGAGGTGTCCTTGTGCTGGGTCACCTCCTCAAGGAGTCACAAAACGTATAGAGCTGTGCCAGTAACCTGGTGCCTTCCAGAAAGGTTGTTGTAGAAACTTAGTCATGGAATGGGTAGGGTTGGAAGAGATTTGAGACTGCGTATTTCTCCTTGGGGCCCATTTCATCATGATGTAGGTATTCTAATTAGGATGTGATGATTTGTTTAAAAGCGTACTCAGTTTTTTGAAATCTGAATTCCTAAAGGGAAGGATTTTTACCTTTCAAATAATAGTTGAACATGTTATTTTCGGAGTTATGAAAGTGCCTGAAGGAGACAGAGCAGTTTTTTTACACTGTCATTTAGTTTTGTCAGTCTTCTCCACTCTTATCTTTTATGTTACAACTAAAGAAAGCAGTTTCTTCCTAACTGTAAAGCTTTTCTTTTGAATATTTGACATAATATTTAGCAAGTCAAACAGCTGAGAAGACCTTGAGCTTTTAACATGCAACTGATGTAGTCATTTCATGTCTCCTTTAAATAGGAAAATCCACCTAAATTCAGTATGTTTTTTTAGAAAAGACATTTATTTATGGGATTTTAAAATAAAAATTCTATTTTTATCCTTGCCAAGATAATCCTTTATAAATGATTTGCATTTTAGGATTAATTTCCATGCTATAATATCTTACAACAAATAAAATTATTTTAATTGTTTTTAGCATTATTTCTCATTTTGTATCTGGCTGCTAATCAAAGCATATTCAAATATTTGTGTGTTTGTTTACACATGCTGACATAAATTTCTTTCTTTAAAGGTATGACGTTTACAATTGTAATCCTTATTAAGTGAAATGATGTACTATGTATTTTTATTCATGAATTTTCTTTGGTTGTTACTTAGAAAGCCAATTACATACTTTGGAACAGTAGCAGAGATAATTTCCCCATGCTATTTTGTAATATTACTGTAAACCTTACTCTATTCAGATATTATGTCTTGAATTCTTTTAAGGTTTGTAATTTTCCTTTTATCCTTCAATTTAATTCCTTTTCTTCTTTCTCTTTATTGTCTATATTCCCTTTCTTTTTTCCCTGTTTCCTTTTAAACCCTTTTCTGTGGCAGACTTTTATATTTCTTAAGTATGATTGATTTCCTCCAGAATCAACAGTGTTGTACAATGTTAGTGCAGTGTACATCTGATAATAAACTAAAATCTTTGTTAAATACGGCTGAGAAAATGACGGTGTGCATTCACTAAGTGATGGCAGTGACCTAGGTAAAGTATACCTGACTGTAATGTTATCCACAGCATCAACATTTTTTTCTATTATTTTTTAGCAAATGAAGGGTGTAAGAATATATACACCCAATTCAAAAGATAACTTTGCTGTCTGAGAATCTGTGTGTGTTGTCTTTGGTTAATTTCATTTAGCTGTTTGGTGAACTTGTGTTTATTTTGAGTTCAGATAAACAAAAGTAGTAATCAAAGACAACTGGCAAAACCTAGATGTGCTGTCTCTCGTTTACAAAGTTGTAGGCTGGTGGAGCTGTGTTAGACTTCAAAGACAGTCTTTTAGTTCTGCTATAATTAGATCCTTAAGGCACTGAATACCTCACCTTGCCTGCTGTAGAAGTGTAAAAGCTCACTTGCAAGGGCAATCCAATGTCACCAGAACTGATAGAGCC
Organism: Origma solitaria; assembly: GCA_013397895.1. Lineage (NCBI taxonomy): Eukaryota > Metazoa > Chordata > Aves > Passeriformes > Acanthizidae > Origma > Origma solitaria. The sequence continues at coordinate 516,528 of VZRL01006372.1, forward strand.
ACCTGTATGAAGTTCATTCAGTGACATCTCAATACACCGTATTTGCTGTTGTTTGGCAACAAAAATACTGCTGGAAGTAATGATAAACTTGAATGTCGTTTCCTTCTATTGCCTACTTTTTTGAGGTATATGGCATTTCTTATTTTCCTACTGGTTTTCCCAGAACTTTAAAAGTTGATTTTGTAGCATGTTGAACTGTTAAAGGGTATTATTTCAAGCTCTGTATCAAGAAGTTGCAAATACTAACTTCAGCATGTAGTGTGACAGAGATGAAACAGGTTTACTATGCATATGACAGAGAACATTTGTAATTACAGCCTAATTAAATTTGAAATTAAAAGATGAGAAGGATTCCAAGAAAATTCAATTAAGCTGTTTACAAAAATAAAGTAAAAAAATCATATGAGATACTTAATGTGATTGATTACACAAGTGCTAATTCATTTTTAGGATATTGTACTGTTGCTGCTTAGGTTAAAAACAGATCAGCTAAATTACATGTGTTCTTGCATTGATTTTATCACTGAACAGTTTAAAAAACCCCAGTGTATTTAAAATATTTATTATACAGCTGTTTTGTTTTTCACTTTAAAATATGTCTGTAATTTTTTCCTTGAAAAATAAATTTATTATTTCTTTTGAAGGAAGAGGCGCTTTGTATGTAAAATGCATTTATTTATGAAACCTTGAAGGAGTGTTGCTGTGTTTTTGATCAACCATTTTTTTCAGGAAACAAGTGTTACACACTGGGTGTTGGTCAGCATGAAAAAGATCTTGATTATATTTTGGACCGCAACAAAAATCTTTTCTAATGAATTTTGGCAGTCCTCATAGATAATGGACAGTGCTTATTTGAGGAGGAGGAGGGTTGATTGGTTTGTATGTTAGATAAATAAAAAGGTATGACTCCACAGAGAGCCAAAAGTATTTATTTCTGTTTAGAGGCTTTGCTGTAATGGTGATTTCATAGAGAATAAATAAATAGACTTCAAGATGCCAGTTTTGAGATGGGAATCACAAGCATTTCCTCAGAAAAGAGTTAGTTCCACTTGTAACATGCTTTTCAGTATAGTGTTTGCTCTCAAAAATACTTTCCCTAAGAGACTAGGTGCCATAACTTTTTTCTAAGCTGTTGTAAAATATGTTCTTTGCTGGTTAAAATTATTGTAATTATTTACTGGAGTAAATGAAAGTTTTGATCACTAATAACTTCAGGTTGTTTCTAAGTGTATTTGAAAAATAGGGAGTCAAATAATCTGTGTAGGTGATATAAGATGGTGCTGTTCTAACTGGATGCTGTTGAAATTCCACATTAAACGCCAGCAGTTCAGCGCTGCATTGTTAATCTTGCCAAAGGAGTCAGTTGGATAGCACTTCCCTGCAGCCCTGTCTGTACTTAAAGGAGCACAGTTTTGAAAACAGCAGCCACCTTGGGGGCACCTTGGAGTGGGACAAAATGTCTTCTCACCATCTGGTTGTGTACAATGTCAGAGCTTTAAAGATGGTTGCTTGGTTATTACTTTTATTTTTTAAATACTAGTTTACAAAAGCAGTTACTGTAACTAAAGTTAATATTTTTTTCTTCTGTGAATAAAGCATGCTAACCATTCTTTGAAAACAGCAACTGCAGAAAGGCTTTATGCGCATGAGCACATAGTAAATTGTTCTATGGCATTTTACATGCCTATCTTAAAATTATAAGCACTGATTTAGCTTTATGAGGTCACTGATGCTAGTAAATATGCCCTTTTCACAGAAGGTAATTGAAGATTAATTGTGAAATAAGCCCTTTAGTTAGGAAAGGAGATGAGGTGGTTAATTGATACAGAAACGTAGAACAGCATGATTTTAGGAGCATAGACACCAAATTTAAAACTGATTATGAAGTCCTGCAATTTAGTCCCAGTACTATAAACCTTCATATTTATTGCTAAGTCAGTCTGCAACATATGGAGAGAAGAAAAGAAGTTTATTCACCTTATTTGTGGCCAAATACAGATGTCAAAATGCTTGATTTTGTGGGAGGAGGTGAAATCTCATGTTTCATGGGCCTTTCTTAGTGTTACTGTTGAAATATGTAAATGGAATACATAAAAGATGAAGACAAATCTACTGCTTGTAGCAATGGTTAGCCACATACCACTTAATCAGCCTAGCTCTTCTGTCGTCAGGGAAAGATCCCAAAAATTTAAATCTAAATATTGCATTGTTTATTGCATTGTACAGGACAATAATAATATGAAAGAAACCCCAAACCCAAAATTACCTGAAAATGGAACATGTTCATTCACTGCATCATCATTTTTTTAAACTCTTGTGAAAATATAACTTTTTTTCTCATGGGATCTGTTGGTTATTGTTAGTCTCAAAATTGAATTTTTGTCTTTTGTATCTAATGGTTCTGCAAAGTTGTTCTAGATGGAACACCATGCATTGTATAGTCTAAAGTCTTGCATCCCATCTTGTGTTCCCAGACTCCAGTCAATCTTACTTTAAGAATTCTGAGCTTTATTTCACTGGAATACTGTGTTCAGTTCTGCATGAAGGCATATTTACTGTGAGTGGAGCAGATGCAGATAGTCTTCTGAAGCCACCAGCTGAGCATAGGACATGAGACATGACTAGAAAAGTGTGTTTAGTCTAAGCATGTTGACACTAGCCTTAAAGGCAGGCAGAAACACAATACTGGAAAAGATCTAAGCGGAATATGAATGCTGGTGAGGAACTATGCATACATTTTGGTTAGGGTGCTTTTTCCCGGGCTGTGTCCTGGTTTCCTCCCTGCTGTTGTGCAACTAGTATTTATGTGGGTATGTAGAGAACCACATCAGGAAACTCATTCACACAGGGAATCCTTGCCCATCTGCTTCTGCTAACCTGGGGCACTGTTCTGATTGAGTTTGCTGTGTTGGCACAACAGAATGAGTAGTGATAATCCAACTTCTGAAAATGCTGCTGGATTATATTACAGAAGTGATACCCCATGTTCTCCCAGTCCTTAAGATGTGAGGCATCAGAATTAAGGTCCATGTTTTAATTCTGTCTTTTTAAAATTATGTAGACCTTCACTCAAAAATGTTAGCTGAACTGCTCCAAATGTAAACTTTTAGCTACTAATTTTTTTTTTAAATTTGCATTCTTGATTATTGGCTTGTGTGGATTTTCTTTGTGTATGATTTTGTGGTTTTCTTTGTTGTTGTTTGATCAGAGCTGTTTTGTGGAAGTGAAGTCTGTGTAATTTTCACTACATGTAGTCTGGTGAAAGTTAGTGCCTCGTAATTGCACCTGAATTTAACTTCTGGATTTCATCCACACTAGAGGGCTGTGTTGCTTTAACAATGTCTGTTTCAAAGAGTGATGTACTGAGAGCAGAGCCCAAACTGTATAAACAACTTGTAAGCAGTATTTTTCCCTACATAAAAAAAGTGAATGGGAGCAGAATAGTAAAGGGGAATGACTTGCAATTTAGACAAGTATAAGGTAGGAGCGAGGAAACTTTATTATCTGTGTACTCTGATAAAAAGTGGAAAAGTTGAAATTGGATGGAGTGACACTCTCATCATGAGACAAATGGAAAGGCTGAGACTGGAATCCTGGTTACTTCAGTCTGAATATGGCACTTCAGATCTAGGATGCATAACCCAGTTGGCTGGAGCTGGGGGCAGTAGGTTGCTCTTCATCAAGTTTTAGCAACTGTAGCATTTTTTTCTGCATAAGGGGGGATTTTTTTATACAGACCATATGCATATCCCGATGTTTCTGCTTTAGTCCTCTGTTTCTTTTGCTGCACCAGTTCCCGTATCACTACAGGTTGTAAGATTGCTTTGCTACAAATATGACACTCCTTAAAGCATCATTTTAGGAAGCCATTTGCTCTATATCCTAAGCAAAATTGAGATGCATTGTTTGATACCTTCTCCAAGTTGCTTTCCAGGCCTTGTTGGGGCCTTGACATAGAGGTATACTGGAATCCGAGTGGATGCAATATAGGAAATTAACTGAAGGCACCTCCTGCTACTGTAAATGCAGGTAGTATCTTTTCTATCCTCAATTTCTACTTGCACTTTTAAATAGTGGGTCTAAACAATTCTATTAATGTATTACCTTCTTTAAAAGGTGTAAATAGAGCTTATTTTAAAGAAACAGTTTTCTTGTTCTTCTTCCCTTCATACTGAAATGCTGAAGAACTATTGATACTGTTCCAAGAAGTTAAAATAGGCAGCATTTACCATAGTTGGACCCTATTGAGGCAATATAAATTTCCTTTAAATTACTGAGTCTTACACTTCTACATTGTTTGGACACCTCTGAAGAGTTAGAAGCCCTATTAGAAAGAGTTAGGTATCAAGATTAGGTAGAATTTAGATCATTCAAGTATGTCTCTTCTTACCAAATACTAGCATTAGATCATATAATACTGGAGTTTCCTCTCTTGTTTCACTGACTAATCTGCATATTCTTTTCAAAAATACAAGAGTCATATCTGTTTTGGAGGAGAGCACATTGAGAAAATTTCTGTGTTTTCGTGGAGAGTGCCTCCCTACATGTCTTGGCATAGTGAAAGTTGTCATAAGTAAACTACACTCCTTTGGTGAAATAAACTGGTGCAGGAATTCGTAGATGGTGGTTTTACCAAATCTCGGGTTGGTGAATCTTGTTTCCTTGGCATGCATAATGTGGCTCTGCAGGCACCTGGACCTGTTTTGATGGGTGGGTTCCAGCCTGGTCAATCCTGTTCCTTCCACTTTTGCTAATTTGGGATGTTTTAATAAAAACATTGGTTGTCTAAGAACTGAGAATGAAGTTTAGTAAAATTTTTATTGTCTCATTAAAAGTATGGAATGTCAGAGATGTGAATGCCTGAAGCACTTTTTAATGAACCATTTAAAAAAATATATATTATTTTACTGCCGCCTAAATTAACACTGACATTTGTACTGGGAAGCCAAACCAAAAAAAAGAGGTGAGATTAGGGAGCCCCTGGACCCCTGATTAATACCTCCGCTTGCTGCAGAAAGAAGGTAGTGTTGCCAGTATTTTTCACTAAATATCAACTTCCCAAAGGAATGAGCTTACCTGACCTGTGGTGAACTCACCTGAAGTGAGAGCCAGTGACAAATGGCAGCCCCTAATGCTGTTGGGACATCATACATGCTTATCATTGCAAATGGGAATCAGGCTCAGGAATCAGCAGGCAATGTTTGACACCGCTGACATGTAACCCTAGTTAGAATTGCAATTCAGTCTGTCCCTTTAATCTTGTTAAAAGGGTTTTGGGTAGAGTAACTAATTTATTTTTACTGCAGCGATTGTACTTACTAAGCAGATCCCCAAATCCAATTTTTCTTCAGACAAGTAGATTTTATATTATTTATTTTACCTCTTATATTATTTTTAAGAAAGGCGTCCCATGTTAATTGTAACATTAAGGAAAGAACAGAGAGTCCTCTCATAAGGATCAAAAATTCTGTTATCTGTTCTCATCAAGTCTTAAACAAAGAACATGTAGGAAACAAAGAACAGGAGGAAAGACAGTACTGAACTGAATATATATATACATCTGTGATTATGTTGTGAAATGGGATATTCATTTACTACTAACATTCAAAATGACACACATGCCCATATACAAAAATTAAGAATTTTCATTTCTTACTCCTTTGTATGCAAATAGGAGAAAATATTTGCTCTTTGCAGCCCCCTGTATTTTTATTGGTAAAATGTTGCAATGAACACTTTGTCTTACTATCAATTTATTTTTTTTTGTCCTCTCTCTACTAACTATTGTCTTTAACTACTGAATAAGATTAATAATCCCCATACCTTAGCTGCAGAAGTTTAATAAATAAAGCTTAATTAAAACAAGAGAAGCACAATAAACCCAAAAGGGTTCAGCCTGAGCACTGCAGATCCATGTCATTCTTTTCTTGTTTGTTGTGTGTTTTGAAAAATTGAGATGGGGAGAGGGCTCGAAGAGAACTTCAGGTTTTTGTATTTAATTGAACTAACAGCATGTGCTGATAAGTAATAAATAACAGTGACAGAGTGACTAAATAAATTGGTTTTCTCAAGCAGTGATTCATTCACTGTCTTTCATTGCCATCAGGTTAAGTGACAGATTCTTTTTGTCAGCCTAAAGGAGAAATGCTCAATAGTGTAACAATCTCCTTTTAATTCCAACCACAGCAGCCTTTTAAATGCAATGAATTAATATAAATAAAAATGCAGCAATTAAACAGAACTTGGGCTGCTCATTGACTTACAAATAAAATCCTGCAGAATAAGTTATCAAGAAAGCATCTTGCAGTGATTCTGTGTACTTTTCTGTAAGAAACACTGCTGATGATAGGCAGGGTTCTGATACTTTTGCAGAAAAAAGATTGTTGGTACTGAATTCTGACATCAGGACATCAGAAGGAATCCTGGACACCAGGAGGAATTTGTTCACAGAAAGGGTTGTTAAACATTGGAACGGGCTTGCCAGAGAGGTGGTGGAGTCGCTATGCCTGGAGGTGATCATGAAATGTTTGGGCCATGGAGTCTAGGTGACAAGGTGGTGATCAGTCAGTTGGACTACATGGTCTCAGAGGTCTTTTCCAGCCAAAAGCTTTTCTGATCCTTTCCATCCCATAGTCCAAGAGCAGTGTGGTACAGTAGCCTTGGAGGGATGCTGCCAAAGGGAAATTCTGGGCTATTAGAACTTGCACCTATAATTCAGACTTCATTTGTCAGTCATTGCATTCATTGTGCTTATACTCTGCTGTTTTTTAAATTTGATTCCTTTTGGGTTTTTGATGTTGAAGAACCTAGCAGATCCCAAACCCATTTTCCATTGAAGATAACGGGGGTGGTTGGGTGCATATGCTCATGGAGGAGATGGTGGTTGTTCGAGAGTGGTTTGTATGGCAGGCTCCTTGCTGCATGGCACTTTCTTAGGAGCCTTACCCTGACCATCTGCATGGTAAGGCACATGACATGGTACTGCATACCATGCAGCACTTAGGAAACAGAAAACGTTAGTGAAAAGGAGGGATTTACAATGTAGTAGAATTTTAGATATAATTAATCTTGCCACTTGGCTGCTTAAGTGTTATGAAAGGCTGTTTCAATTCACAGAAGGCATCCTCAGACTTTTTCACACAAGAAACCACATCTACTCTTGTTTTTTAATCTATATTTTCCTTTGTCAAAGCTCTTCACTCACCATAACAAAACATCTAACTAAAGCAACATCCAACATTAGGTGTAATACAAAGAGAAATGTTTGCTAGTTATTTTCTATGTCTTTTAAAGAAGAGTGAATCTGATCACATTGAAAACACTTTATATTATATTCTTAATGTCACTATGGTATTAGGGCAGGTGCTGACTGTAGCTTCTGCTTTTAGCTCAGCACCAGACCTGCAAACAATATTGCAATTACTCATTACTTATGACATTTCTCTCAAACACCTGTGTTTTATGCCTACAAGTATTCTTACTGCATTTTCAGCTAATTATTGCTATTTTCTGTTGTGTTTGCACATAGAAATAAATACGAACCATGTACAGGTTGTTATTTATCTCTGACATTTATCTAACCTTCTGATTTGCCTTTCTATCCAGTTTTTAAGGAGCAGTAAGGCACAGTTCTGCCCTACTCAGCATTGGTTCCAGTCACAATGAATTGTTCCAGAGCACAATAAAGGACTGCTCTGCATGTGCATCAGTGCTGGTCACGCTGTTATTATGCCTTGACAACAACTCCTAATGGTACTGGCCAGTAGCAATACAAATGGCACATCACTTTCTCAGCACAGAAAGATGGTTTCTGCCCCATGTAATCTTCCTTCTGGGTGTGTGCTGCAAAGCTATGGGCATAATGCCTGATTTGCTGATCATCTGAGTTTTTGGTGACTCTAAAGATCTGTCACAACAAAGCCAGAATTAACTAAGTTAGTGCAAGTATCTCTTTTTTCAATCTTCTGTGTAATGTCAGCTTATAGTTGTCACCTCTGCAATTCCATGGCTTTGTTTCCTTTGGACTTAGGCTTCTTTCCCTCCATAAGCTCTCTTCCTAGACTTTATTTTTGCCTGTTCTTAGCCAATGGCTGATATATATATTTTCTTATTTTTTTGGACAGAAAAAGCCTCTACCCTCTGTTGTTTATTTAAAAAAATGCCATTCACTCCCCAACATTCTCAGAATAAAAGGCTCAAATACCAGCTCTAACTGAGCATCCTTTCTGTTGAGACCAGAGGATTTCCACAAATCCTTACTTAATTATGTTCATTTTTATAAATGTCCATGTTTTCTCTTTCTGCAGCTTTTCTTTTGTCTCAGTCATTGGATCCTGTTATAACTACTTGCAGACTGAAGAGCCCTCTGTTACCAAGTTTGTGTGTCCTAAATCATGCTTAAGAACAGTGATCAATGCATCCACTAACCTGCTTCTAATAAGGTAAAAAGATTGAGATCCTTAAAATCTTCCTCTGCACCACAACTTTTCCAATTACTTAATTCATCCCTAATTAGGTCTTCCAGGAATCCTCGCCAGCATTCTAATGCCCTCCTTGAGTTGAGAACACTGGATCAGTGTAAGATACTTAAGGCCAGCAGGGACTTCAGGAGGTGTCCACACCAACCCCCTCCCCACAGCTCAACCACGGAATCAGACCAGGTCATCATTCCATGGGAGCTGGAAAGCTGCCAAGGAGGGAGACAGCACCGCCTCCCAAACCACACGGCCCATCTGTGGCTCTTCTATGGAGAAAAATCTTTCCCTTTTCTCCAGGTTCTCTGTCCTCGCTCAGCTTTGTGCCCAGCAGGACACAGGACCTTTTCCTAAGACCTGTCCCCAGCCCCAGTGGCACTGCTGCTGGGCTCCTGCATAGCTTCTGCCCCAAGTGCATTGTGGGGCCTGGTTCACCCTTTCTTCTGCTTATCCTGGTCTATGTGATGGACAAGAGAACTGGAAAGATTATTTTATTACTGTTAGCACACATACCAGCTAGAGAGCACATCTCTGTTCTCCACTCCTTGATAATTTTTTGTTTTACCACTCAGGCAGGTCCTCCTGCAGTAGTGTCCCACCTTATGAATCACAGGTGTCCTGGATGTGGGATCCACAGCATTTTTTTCAACTCTTTGGTTTTACTTTTGGATGCCCACACTGGAAAGCACCTCACTCTTCCTGATTTCAAGCTCTATATTTAGAATGAATGAGAATTTAAATGAAGTGCTCTGTGGAGCAGGGCAATCCTAAGATCTCCTTTACTGACCTGGTCAGCTAAGGCATTGAAATTTAAAGTCTGGTCCACAAAGCTACTCAAATGTTTTCATGCTGACTATTAGAGTGACTATCCTTTTTTAGTTGCTGTTCTGTATTAGGCTTGCAGTTCCCACCTTACCCTTTATTTTCCCAAAAAAATGGGCATCACGCATCCTTTTCACTGTGGATTCATGACATCTTGCTCTGCTCTCAGTCTCTGTTTGGAGGTGGCAGAAATATCTCTTTCATACCTATGAGAGAAAAATTGCACTCTTTTGTGGCTAAACTCATAAGCTGTAAAATTTCTTGTTTTGGCACATTACTTTTGGTCTTGCAGACTTACTTCCAGACTAGAGGTGTTTTGCAGTTATGAGTGCGGTTTTCAAAACAAAAGAGCTCATGCACCTCCACAGGGCAGTTGCCACTGCAGTCGTGTTCAAACTAGGTACACTCTTTTCGCTTTCCCTGCGCCTGTTTCTCATTCCTCCTTGCTCCTGTCTCTCTGGTTTTAGACTGTGGCCTAGTCTCCCTGTGAAGGTTTTTGCTTGCAGTGTTTCACTCTCTTGGACCACATTATATGCCTTCCCAGACAACTAGAAATATTTCTTATGTCTTTAAAGTACAGCCAGTTCTTGAGGTAATCCCAGGGTTTATACAGAGGAAAGAATTAGAAATAGCATTCTTACCTGCCAGACGTTCTTCCTGACCCTGTCCCTTTCATATCTTTTTTGTCTTCCTTCTCTGTTTGAAAAGCACAATCGAGTTTTAATGAGCCCAATCTCTCCCTCAGCTAATGAGAAAAGAAAGTATTTTTGCTGTTCGTAGCCAACAGCTCTTTTATTGGCAGCAACTAGAGGTTGTTAACATACTGTATGGTCCGTGGGGAAAAAGGTATTGAACAGATGCTTTATGTAGATTACAGAAAGAAAGAGGGAGGATATATTGTTTTTTACAGAGGATTGGTTGGATTTGTGACTTAAGTTACAAATTCCAAAGAAGCTGATAATATGATTTCTTGATGTTTTTAATATAATATTGTCCTTAATACAGAACTGAAAAATTCCAATATGCATTTACCTTTAGAAATTTTTCTACTCCAATAAATTCTTAGGACAATAGAATTTTTCTCAGAATTGGGTATAGAAGGTGTTTCTGCTGTACATATTTGACTTGACAGTGTTCGAAACATGTTTCAGTACCCAGATGGTCCAAAGTTTCAAGCAGAGAGAAAGCTGAAGTGGCTAAGTAGTGGATAACATTAAAAACTATTAAAGGGTCTACATTACTTCTAGTTAAGAATTAAAAACTGAGAGTATTTGCGGTATCTTGGCACCCTTTTTTTTGGGAGAAATGCATGCTCCTTGTTAGTCTTTGTCGTATGTGCCTTACTGTAGCATGTCCTCTTCTTCCATATGAGACCAATTATTTCCAAATTGTATGTATAACTTGCATTTATAGATTATTATTAAAAAATGAAAGAATTGCCTGAACAGTGTTGTGCTTGTTTATACACTATGATGCCCTGATTCAATATTTCCTCTACATTTCATGTATTTTTGTAACTGAAAATATTTATTTTGCTGACACTGCTAAGGAATACAATGCTGTCATATTTAGATACAAGTTTCAGGGGCCATCTGCAGTGAATCAAGAACAGATTTCTAAATACTGCCTAAATTTGTATGCTAGTCATAGAGCAAAGTTCAATTGAGGGGTGATTTATTTTGTCAAATTTTAGGCCTGCTGTTATTTCAGGTCTGCAAGTTTTTTTGACTCAGAAATGCAGTAAAACTTATTTTGTGCAGGTTTTAACAGGTATAAAAGGCTGTTTCCATTTGGCTAAAGAGGCATAAAAGCACACTGGTACTGGGTCCTGTGTGCTGATATATGCTCTGCATATATGTTTGTATGTACATAAAAAAGAAACTTCTTCTTTTACCAGCAGATAGGGGTGACAAGGGTTGCCCTTGGGAAAGGAATAACTAGAAAATAGTATGGGAGACTGTATGGATGAGTTAGCTGCACAGAAATTCTTGAAAAAAATCAGAAAGGGCTCATAGCCAGTACTGATGAATTCAGTGGCTGTCACTATTTTCCTCAAATAAATGTTTTCATTCCATGAAAACCCTCTGCCATTGTTTGTGAAAGCTGAGTGAACTCATTCAGTGAATATGCCTGAACTAAAGACTCTTTAGGAAATAGATTTCTCTTCTGAATCCCTGCCTTTTGCCCTGACATTTGGGGAGAATCATAGATTCCACAACAAATTCTTTTTTTCAGTAGCTGTTTAGTATGAGTCTATTACTATAGTAGCGGGGTAGGAGGGAATAATAGACAAGCCATTGCAAGAGATTTGGTGAACATTTTGATTTCTCCACTTGTAAATGGAAAAATTCTAAGTAAGGGCAGGAATGAGGTTTACTTATTTTGATGGGAGGATGTGATCAAAGCAGGATGTATTTCTTTAGTAATAAAATAATTTTATGTCACACAAATTCATACTTAACTTTTTAAGAGCTAATGAAACATTAAAACACTAATAGAACAACTCTTCTGTGAAGACAGGCTGAGAAAGTTGACGGTGTTCAGCCTGGAGCAGAGAATATTGCTTAGAGGCCTCATAGCAACCTTCCAGTATCTGAAGGTAGCCTACAAAGAAGCCAGAGAGGGAATCTTCATCAGGAACTGTAGAGAGAGGACGAGAGGGAATGGCTTCAAACTGTGGGCAGGTTTAAATTAGATAGTAAGATTAATTAGAAGAAAATTCTTTTTGGAACAGTTGTGTCACTGTAACTATGGGGCAGCAGAGGGAACTCCAACTGATATTTCCTCTGGGACAAAAGTCTGTGACACAGAGTCTTAACATCTGCAAAGCTCTGAAATTTAACAAGGGCAAGTGCCAGACTCTGCACCTGGGATGGGGCAGCTCTGGTTGTGCTTGTGGAATAGGGAACGAGAAGTTAAAGAGCCGCTCCATGGAAAGGGACCTGGGTGATGACAAGGTAAACATGAGCCAGCAGTGCCCTGGCAGCCAGGAAGGTCACCCGTGTCCTGGTGGGCATCAGCATCACCAGCCGGGCAAGGGAGGGGATTGTCCTGCTCTGCTCTGTACTGGGGCAGCCTCATCTCCAGTGCTGGGGGCAGTTTTGGGTGACACAACACAGAAAAGACATTGAGCTGTTAGAGAGTGTCCAAAGGAGGCCACGAGGATGGTGAAGGGCCTTGAGGGGAAGCTGTGTGAGGAGTGGCTGAGGTTGCTTGGTCTGTTCAGCCTGGAGGAGGCTGAGGGGAGACCTCACTGCAGTTACAGCTTCCTTGTGAGGGGAAGAGGAGGGGCAGACACTGATCTTCTCTGTGGTGACCTGTGACAGAACCTGAGGGGATGGCCTCAGGTGATGAAGGCCTTCAGGTGATGAAGTTGCGTCAGGGGAGGTTTGGGTTGAATATTAGAAAAAGGTTTTTCCCCCAGACGGTGGCTGGGCACTGTAACAGGCTCCCCAGGGAAGTGGTCACAGCAGCAGCCTGACAGAGCTCAAGAAGAGTTTGGACAATGCTCTGAGGTACATGGAGTGACTCTTCAGGATGTCCTGGGCAGAAGCAGGGGTTGGACTCAATGATCCTGATGGGTCCCTTCCAAGTCAGTTTATTCTATGATTCTGTGATTCAAATACACATGTGCATCATGGAACTGTACATGCATCTGTTTTTCCCAGTGACAGCTTTTGATAGAGGAATTGTTAGTCCATTTTCTGCGTGTATCATTTCTGTAACATGTCAAGTTACTAAATTAGGGATAAAGTTCCAGAAATAATTTATTGCTAGGTTGACCTGAATGATAAAAACCACAAAGTCACTTTTGTCACTACTCAGAGATCTTTGAGGTCTTTGGACAATGACACTCCTGGACATGCACTAACCGTGTTAAGTCCTTGTAAAATTTGCACAGCAGTCTGAATAGTCTCTTGAAGGAACTGACTGAGCTTTCTCATCCAACAAAAATGGAAGCTGCGTGCTACACAGCCCAGACTCAGTCCTGACCACAGCAGTGAAGTGCAAAACTTAGAGAATTCATTATTTGTAGCAGGAAAATGTGTGCGTAATTTGATGTAGAGCCCATCCAGACCTTGCAATGCTGTGTCTGAGGGGATTTTCTGTACAGTGGCAGGATGAACTGAGCAACTTTGCAAGCTCTGTTTGTAGTGATGCTCCTTGCACCTTAACAATCAAAACAAAATGGTATTTTTAGAGGAGATATTACAGGAATTAGCACATAAACAAATGCAGGATGTAGAAGGAAATTCGGGAGTGCCTGCCGTGGATACCTCTGCGGACGGTTTGATTCAGATCTCTCTCTGCGGTTCAGTTTCAGAGCATGCAAGTTTATTGAGGAAGAGGGGTGGGGGGAGAGACCCCTGCCACGAGGCCGCCAGGCGCAGCTCCGGGGCAGAGCAGCGGGATCGGGAGAGTTACAGAGGGAAGTAAAAAGAAGAAAGAAAGATAATGATAAAGATCCCGAATCCCGTTGTGACAGTACAATAAATCTTGTTCTATGTTGAATATTCTAATTTTCACTAGCCAATCTAGGACAAGATACAAATTCTGCATCATTTACATATAGCCTATGAGAGTCTTTGTATTACCATAGATGTTACATATTAAACTCTTTAAAACTGTTTTTTCAGCTTCCTATTGAATTGATAAGATTTGGGAGTTTCTGGATCCACCCAAGAGCAGGCTATTGTCTATTCCTGGAGCAGCCATTGAAAGCAACAAAGGCTGGTAAGCCTTGCCCTCTAGCTATTTCAGTGACTGAGGCTGGACAAGCCTGGACGAGTCAAAACTTGTCCTTAGTTAATCTCTTCCATGGTTTTAATATTCTCAGCATCTTTTGCCACATAAGGCCTTCCTATTTCTTCTTCTCCAACAGCAGAAGAAAAAAGAAACTGCACAAGCTGTTTTGCTTCTGATATAATTTTCTCAAATGAGTTGGCTTTTCTCTAGGGGAACACAAATTATTGCATATTAACATGAATAAGAATCTACAAACTCTTCTCTGTCTGTCACAGTCATTTGAGAAATGGCCAGCTTCCTCTTCCCATCTTCTTTTATACCAAGAGGAAAAATGGTTTAGAGTGGAATCTGAAACCCAGAGGTTTCAAATGTCCCCTTCTGACCAATGTCTCATATCAGTCCACCCAGGATTATGTTAGCTGTTGTATCTTCTTAGGTCTTTGTGGGGGCACATTTGCATGCAAGGAAAGCCTTTAAACATTTAGTGCACCACCCAGCAGAAACATATATAAGGGGCTTTGTAGTAAATTTTAGCAGTCTGTCTTTCTCCCACAAGACATTTGACCTTATTCTGGTTTAACTGGTGTTTGCAGCTCGTCTACATTTAGTATAATTTGCAGCTTTCACAAATGTAATATTTATTCACTCTAAATTGTTATACAAGGAAGACTTTAAATACAACCAAGACTGAGAGAGTTCCTTTTCCATGAGTATCTGTGTGCCCTGAAAATTTATACCATAGTCTTTCACTTTTAACTCTGCCATTCGGATTCTGCAAAAGTTTGTCTTTTATCCCAACAAATTTGAACAAGTTTTGAGGTAAGTTTCATTAAAAATGCTGAAACCTTGTCCTGGGGTGGCATAATGATATCTTGTATTCCCTATCGTTTTGTATGCTTGACCAGAAATATGGTCCTGTAGCTTTAACTGTGTCCCGCAGCTGGGAGCTCTGCCGCCAGCGTGGGATATTTTGAAACTTTCCCCAGCTCTCCTACGGGGGAGTGAGAAGGAAGGGACACTGGTTTTTTTTTT